>JAWQRO010000488.1:0-38000 GCA_033557835.1 Helochares maculicollis | reverse complement strand
TATATAGCATGTTTTTAGTGGTTTAGTATCGGCCAAGTAGATCTTTATTTACATTGAAATAAATACAAATAATAAAATCAAAACTAGAAAACTAATCAACAATCCTAGTTGAATTTAGTTAATTGTTTTATTGATAAAATAACTTTTCCATTTTTATTAGAAAATCTTTGTAGAACATTTCTGAGACACTATACATTAACAATGACTCAAAGCCAGAATATGATCTAAAATAAGCAAAGGAATATTTATGGGTAAAAAAGAAAATCTTACGTTCTCTACAAAATTACAAGTTTCTTATGCTAATTTTCTGTTAATAGATTGAATGCGTATACCGTAAACATTCTGTCTACTGCAGGTCTCTCGGCGGCAGTTTAGACAGGTGAGAGGAGCGGTTGTTTTGGAATTTAGCGACACCTACGTAATTAAAGTTGGTAACCCTGGCCGCGTGTCTCTGGTCGGCTGTAGCGGCACGACGCTCGGCATTGGAGGCAACCATCGCTCCCAGGCGGCTGCCGTCGCAGAATGCACGCTTCCTTGCGCTCTGAAGAGCGAGGAACGAACGCATCCTCCATACCGCTCCTTCCTCTTTGGCAGAGGAATTTAATTTCACACTTGTACATTCCCTGGACTACCGCCCTTGGAGAATTTCTTCCGGATTTCGCGCGTTCATTTTCGTCACCTTTTTGTACCCTCTTAAGATCTTTAATAAAACGAGTAAATAGGTCAATTTCGCGAACGCACAGAGCAAGGGGAGAACGTTAGCTAATACTTCAAGAAATTTTCTGCTGGCCTTAACGTTTATAATCTGTCTTTCAATTTTAATCTTGGGATGCTGCGAAAGTAACGTGAATCTGAAGGAGATATAGCATGCTATATTATAGCGTGCAACTTTAAAATGTCAAATGCAAAAATTTTAAATTTTGTCTTGATAGGTACTGAATAACATACATTTTCTATTTCAGATAGTATATGCGTTTTAATAATTTTACATTTTAGTGGGAATTGCATATGATCCTATGTATATTATAGCCTGCTCACATATCTGAATGAAAATAAAGAATTCTTTAGTTACCCTTTATAAAGACTTCTATAAAGTAAGATACAAAACAACAAATCTTATTATTTGCAAATTTTATCAATAAATTAACTTATTAGTTTAATATGCATTTTATTAAATAAAAACATCCACGATATTGCTAAGTTTAGTCGTGAACGAACTTTAAAATACTAAGAGCGTACTATAGAACAGCATCAGTTATACTGTGTTGGCAAGAAAATTAGAGCGTTTCTTAAAACCAGAAGAAATAAAATAGGAAATTGTGTTTGTTCGAAATAATGAGAATACTTTTGAAAATCATGATGCACAAATTAGGTTTATAGAACTCCATATTTACACATGTTTTCATATTCTGAAATGTAACTGACAGCAACATAAATTTAACCAATTTATTACAAGTCTCAGCTATATTTCAATTTAATTTCGCTTATAAACTGGAAAGCTCAATTTTATCCGCGTACTAAACAGAATATGAACACCAGCAAACTATCAGTGAAGTTTTGATCGCAGCGCTGTGGATATTTTCACCTATTAAAAATCCCAAAAACTCATAACAATATTATACTGAGCTTCATAAAGCACTGTGTTATCAGAAAGGACGTTTCCAACTAGTTTATGGCGTACAGTAAAATTTTATCATCGCTGTTATCGATAATTGCCTTTAAATGTGTGACACGATTACATACCCGCACAAAAACAAATAGACACGAATGGAAGTAGCTAAAGATGGAATATTGTTTGTTGCATATTCCTAAAGTAGCGTTATAAATTTGGTGCATTCCAGTAAATTCTTTAAAATAAAATTGTGCCGAATTCGGACCAATCTCAGCGTTTTATTTGACATTATCCAACAACAATAGAAAGCAATTCGACAATCTCGAAATAGATCTGTTTCTAGCAAAGTATGAAGAAGCAATAAACCTAGTGGACTGTCTAAGCGAATTTATGAAAGCCGATTCAAGCCAGTTTAATTTCTCGGTATTTTGGCCATGGTAAATGAGTGAATTCAGAACACAACCGTCTACACACAATTACTGGAAGATTCATTGTGTGACTTCGAAGCGCATAATTGAAATGGTCGCAGACCCCCTATTTACTACACAAATGAAGTTAGCCATGGTCGACCGATTGTATTGCAGGCGACGTTTTCTATTTATGTCCTCCTAATGTGGTACATTCCAGTATGCAACTCACTTCGAGATAAAGAGGGAAGTCGATTTGTTTATTTTATGAATTATTGATTTACACAGCTTTTCAGCGAGTGAATTTTCACCCCATTAATCATTAAGATGCCGACATTTTTTACTGCACTTGCAGAAAGAAATTGAATGGTGATAAGGACCAGCTTAAACCAAGCTCAAGAAGTTTACTAATTTTAATGTAACTAATGAAAATCAAATAAATGTTTGTTTTCTAATTAATCTATTTTTGAAAATTCCTTCTACTGTACAATACTAAATTATAGGGAAGATATTCCGATCATGATCAATTTTGATCGCGTAAATTTGAGGAATCTTCAAATGCAGGGAGTTCATATTGATCACATTTGTGTACTGTACAGACTGTTTTAACTGCATTTTTAAAACTTGCTTGTCGTTATAAATTTGTAGATTCTGGAACCATTTGCATCACCAAAAATGCCTGTTAAACTACACAGTTTTTCATTCTTTAAAAAGAAATTAGTTGTGTATACTTTGTAAGTTAGCGAGTTTTAACTAAGACTTCGAACTAGGATGTTATAGCTAGTGTAGAATGGCAATTAAAAAATCCATTACAATACTTTCCTGTCAAGTTGTTTGTGTATAAAATATGTCAAATAACCAAGGGTGCTTGATCATAGTTTTATAAGAAGATCCGTTCAATATATAAAAAAAGAATGTTTGTTTTTAGTTATTGACGAGTATTAAATATAAAGCTAGTGACTCATATGACTGAATAGGTTAAGCAAAGCGCGCTGTATTGTTTTGCAATCCACTTATTGTTATCGTTGAAAGATCAAAATTACACTGGATTTACAATAATATAGAAATAACTGCAGAGATTCCTGAATATCTCTATAAGAACTAGTCATAAAGAGTTTTGGTGAAAAAATGCGGAGTGTATAACAATATATATGTATAAATATATACTTCAAAAATTGTTACTTATTTATAATTGTTTGATTAAGTAGATAACAACATATTAATTAGTATTGTACAGCATCTCAGCTACATAATTTTTTTCCTCTAGATAAGAGTTGGTCAGATGCGTGCCATACAGTACCTACATTGGAAATTATTATTCTTTACTTCCATTCGAAGAGTTGGTAAAATTTATGTATCTCCTATGCCAATTATTTTAATTATTATTACATGTAACTGACAAGCCAATTTTAGCAGAAAATACGTTTGGTAAAAACTGGACGAAAAAGTTTGGTTTCAACTATAATATTGATAGATATAAAAGAAAGATTCTAGACTGTGAAATTGATTTTCCATATAGATGAATAAAACGACCTTATTTATAGTAAATATATTGAATGTTACAAGTTGTCGAATTCTGGAATTTAAAACGAATCTAGTTTTCTATGCCAAATATAATGACTAAGAGAATTGTGGCAGTAGAACTCATAACATTATTTAAAGGACTTTAAAGTTGCCTAAAAATGATCCATATTTTTTATTGAATTAGATATTTATGGGAGGGTTGATAACAGAACATACGAAATTCTAAGGTATCATTATTCTGACAAAAACCACTCTAGCTTGAAGGAACCAATATTTCAGCCCTATTGATCGCTGGACCGCAGCTTGGGCTACTCGTTTATCTTAACATTTCTTATGTGTTAGTTTCATTGTATTCAGCATGGTGATGATATGACCTTACGCGTCATGCAAGCTTTATGGAAGACGATATCCTACTGGAAGTGACATTGAGTGGATAGATCAACTCGCGCGTTTGGGTAGGGTCCTGTCAAGTAAAGCATCTCTTTAGTCATGTTCTGCAAACATTTGCACCCTTAATGTAAGACGTTGGTCAACACTATAACTAATGATATTTACTCTCGCCTAAACTATAAATATTAGGTGCATATACGGAAATACTCCACTACAAAAGGTAAATATGTCACAGGAAGCGAAAGCTGTAATTTAATTTTTGCCCAAAGAAATTCACAACAGTTATCGAGAAAACTATTTTTGAAATTCTTAAAATTTTGCGCTTATGTAAATAATTCAAGAGCTAAGCAAATACATGAGTACGTGTTCTATAAGAATTACTCATCATTCAGTATTTATGAACATGTAAATTATGTACTCGGTGGTGCATGTATTATCAGATAATGAAAGAATTCTTTATTTTCAATTCAATTCTTTCCGAGTAAATAAATACATTAAAATGAGACAAAAGAATTATACCGATTAGTAGAACGAAGGTTCACCATTCTAAACTACCACAGTTTTTTAGTACATTAGATATTTGTGAGTTTCTGAATTTAGTAAATGTCCATTAAATCTGTTTTTAAACAATTTAACGGAATGTCTTGGGAAACAATAAAATTCCATATTCTAATTTCGCGTGTTGGAATTGTTTTCGTTTGACGCATATTTTTCATTACCCTTTCTTATTCGTAACACTTGTGTGATTTATGAATTCTCCTGCCTTTCTTTTAGCGTTTTTTCCCTTTCTGCATAAATTTTCGTCACTTGAGCTACATAAGCGGATTTTACATTCTTTTATAAAAACATGAGATGTGGATACAAATCATGTCTTATCTGGGGCATTGATAGGTTTTTCCAATTCAACCGTCTCTCAAGAATCTGTGCCTTTGTTTTGGCTGAAATTTTTAAAATTGTATTTGATTCACCCTCTTTGCCTTTTTACGTTAAAACACAGCGTGCGTATGCATGTTTTTGTTTAATAAATTCATACAGATTTCACTTAATCTTGAAGAGTATCATATATCACACCGGAGTAACAAAAGAATGAGTCAAGCAGCTGCTGCAAGGTAATCCAAATATATCGTCGCGTAAATCATTAATATGCATGTTTCTTGAAACTCAGTAGGAGAGCTTTACATTTTTCTAAAAGTGCCATTTCATTTCATGCATTAATGTTTGACATCAGCAAAAAAATATCCGCTACACATTTAACTCACATATCTACTGTATAAAATTTTACTCGAAAACTAATTTAAACCATTATATTTACTAAATTTTAATTCAAAGACAATTGGATATATCACGTATTATAAAAAATTCAAGCACACCACGAGCATCTCATTAATTATGTGTTTGCTACATTATTTATAAAAAAAAATAATAGTTAATTAAATTAACATGCTTCTAAATTTCGCTCATTTTTCTGTACAACTGGCAAAAATCAAATAGATACTAATTTTCTGCTATGCAATATCGCATACAAAGCATAAAATATTTTAGTTACATAGAGGAAAGTATTTAGTACAAGATTATATCAACAAATCAAAACTGTTACACATGTTGAAAAATGTAGGCATTTACTTTAAATAATTATAAAATTATGAGCAAAAAATTCGTATGTAAGACGATCCGTGTTGCAAAAAATATGGTTTCATCTTAAATTATAATTCAGAAGAGTTTACTGCAAATTCCCGGGAAACAAAATTTTAAACAGTTTTTATTGTACAATCCTATGGATCGAGTTTGAGTGGCAAATAAAGTCAAATGGTTTTTCAAATAAAGCATTTCAAATCGCAGAACTAAATATCGCCCATCAAATCAGCCATCAATATTAAATATTGGTCGGCAACCGTAAAAGATTACGGAGAATTTTAAATTTAGTGCAGGAAATGTGTATGTGTTCCGATTTAATAAACGGTATTTATGAAAGTACCTTCAGACGGACTTTTACGTCGACAAATAAAAGTTTTATATACCTATTTTTGTTTTTGTCTGCCTATGAATTTTTAAATGGCAAAAATATAGAATCCAAGCGAAGATAAAAAGAGAAATTTGAGGCCGTTAATATCAAACACATTTATTCTTTGCTGTCTAGACATTATAAAAACTCAATAAGAGCACACTTCACAGATTTTCATGTTATTCGTTATTTCTTATGATTGCCTCGTTGGGCTTATTTATATTAAAACAGCGTGCGAAAATTTAAAATTTCAAATAAACTGTTGCAAGTGAATTTGCTATCGGATCAGGATATTTTAATTGGACATTTTAGCTAAGATTGTTACAAAGTACTTTTATGTGGCTGTAAAACTATCCGCTATACTTTTATTCCGAAGTCCATTTGAATATCCGGTAGAAAGAATAAAATTTCATTGGTATTTTTAGATCAGTGAGTTGCAAAATATACGTTATGTATGTGCTCTCCATTCCTAATAAGATTTTAGTACTTACAGCTGCTGAGATAGTGATCTGGACGTGCTTTTCCTCAGAAATATTTTGCCTCTTAAAAAGCAATCAATTAAAAATTTATAGCGTCATTTTATTTACTCGATAAAACAATAAAAACGCCTTAGATGTGAAAAATTTCTTTGAAAAATAGATGAAAACTCTGTGGAAAATATATGACTACTGCAACGCTAGAGTTTTGTTATCGTTAAAATTTGCATATCGCTTATAAACGCATGGGAAATTCTAAAAAGCGGTCAAACATATAAAGGGCAAGTGTTTGAAACTTTAACTGTCTCATCAGTTGTTTTATGTACAGAAAAATATAGATAAAAATATTGTCTGGTGGAAGCTGGCCCAGACAAACACACAAAGTTTTATGTATTGACTTATTTAAATTACTTTGCGATACTAGGACGTTCTTCGCCAACTATTACAGCGCGATATTTTTTATAGCTTCATTTTCACGTAAAACTTATAGGCCGTAACAGAAAGCGCCCATAAAACGTTCAGGAAAAAACTTTTGGAACTTTATCAGCTTTAAATATAGCAAAAGTTATTTTGTGTGTAAAATGACAAAGTTAGGAACAAATTTTAACCCCGTTTATTCACATATGGTCCGTCGTAAATCAATCTGGCAATTTTTCTTTCAAAAGAAAACATTGAGAAAAATGTTGAATTTTTATTTGCAAATCACAAAATGTTAAATTTTTAGGGATATTTGGCTCAAACAGATGTTGGGGGAATGATTTAAGTAAAGTCTACTATTTCTGTATTTTTATTATGTAAAGTTACAAGTTTTGAAAATTATGATGCAGACCTAATTCTCAGTTGTATGATTTTTAAACATAATATTAGATTTATTCAATAAGTAACATGTAAATCTTTTGTCTGCACTTTTAATTGATGGAAATAGTAGAAACAAAATTAATATTTATTAGTACTATTGTGAGACATATAAATCATTTTACTTTGATATTTTTAGTTTGGCGTTAAGTATATTTTATCTGAATCAAAGTTCAGCTTGAAACTTAGATTGTATATCCAGCTTACTGATCTGACATGAACATGTAATATGTATGAGTAGTCAGTAAAATGTAGATACAGAAACAGAGACATTGGGGGCATAGAGATTATAAAAAAACAAGAACAGTCAAGTATTCAGTCAACATTTACTTATAATTAGAAAATAAATTTGCTATACCAGGTACACAAATATGACACGCGGTTTTTATAACATAAGAACATGTAAAATTTGGCAAAATAATAAAAAAAAGCACTATTCTAAGTATGTTTCCTCACTTTTTATAAATGTTTCCCAACAGTTGTAACCATGCCATTAGAAATGTCCCTCTTTTGCTACAAACAACTTAAAGAGTAATTTCTTCACATCTTCATGCTAACCTAAGTGTTATTCAGAAAATTAATGATCCATCGATGCCTTATGAGTTAGAGCTTCCCAGCTGAGTGCTTTAAATGTGTGGGGAACTGGTTTTATCGCATGTGAGGGACCGGTGTCGTGAAGAAAAATGACTTTGTGTTAGCTTTCTCAGTGTATTGGCATTTTTCAACACTTTTGAACCGCTGAAACCATCGTTTATACGTAACTTGCAATGGAGCATATTCACCATAAACCTCTTGAAGTAACCGATATGAATTGGTAGTAGTTTTATTCAAACGAAATCTAAAAAATAATGCTTTCGGTAAATGCTCTTTGTTGTTGTCTACGATACAACAAAACGGCATAGTAACAAAGTTATAGCATAAACTGCATTGGTTTGGCATCTGCTGTCTTAAATCTGTATTTCATAAATTGTACACCTGCTAATACTACAACGCTTTTCATAATTTTCTTGAAAAGCTTATCGTAGATAACATGGAAAACGTACTACATCAATATATTTGCTGTTGTAAAACATATTTTTATTTATCAAATATACTTCCAATAACATGTATATCATGACACGTTGATAGGATGAATCAAATATGCATGCGATGGACTGTGCCAATTCCATCATGTTTTTATTAATAATTCAAATTTCACTGCAGAATTGCCATTAGTGGCAGACAAGAAATTTTTGAAATTTTTATAATACAATCTAAGTTAAGAAGTATCGTAGGTGTCTAAATAAATTTTTAATTATAACCTAGCAGTGTAGCAGTTTTTTACATAATGTTAGCACATATCCGTGCTTACTTATTCCACAGTTGTATTTTTGTCATATACAAGTTATCTAAACTATCAATAAAATCATTAAGTGAATTATAGACCTTAATAAAGGAAAATACAAATTTGTTTTTAAATATTTCATATGCAGCCGATGTCTACAGAATTAAAAAAAATAAACAAATAATGAAAATATAACAATATGATACATATTTTTTTACGCAAAAATACTATAATTGTTACATATACGTCAACTAACTTTCTAATAAAATACAGTAGAGTGAAGTGTGTATCTTTAAGACATTATTTAGTGAGCAAGGTCAAGTTTAGCCTAAATTTAGGAAAACGACATAATTTAAAATTAAGACATGCGTGCAACTCTATGCGCCCTGAAGGCTGTATAAATCCAAAGTAATTGTTTTAAGGCAGTCACATAAAGATAACATAGTAACACTTTGTAAGAGGGCACAAGTGCTTAATTAAAGCCCGATTCCCGTGAAAGATTGCAAAGGGCGTGTGCCACTACACGCACAAACTTTAAATAACTCAGTATTAATCACAGTCTCATATCACCTACTATATATACTTCACGGTATTAATGGTAGAACATACACGTTTCTCCTCAGGGGTACTGTTCAGGTATAACTAGAGAACAGTTTATCGTCACCTCCAGCACTTGAACGCCCCAAGTATATTAACAATAAACTCAACATACCGGAATAATTATTATAACTGCGAAGCGTTCGGGCGTGAGGCAGGGCTTCGCGAATCCCGCTTCTTCGATGGGGGGATCCCCGCGTGCGTAATTCCCCGCACACAATAACAGTAATACGCGAATCGTTTTGCGTGAGAACGCCTGGAATTTTAAAGCTTATTTCGGCAGTTAGTAGTAGTGGATCAGGATCTTTGTTCTAGGAGAAAGGTTTAAAGTGGAAGTGCTACTCCTAGGTACATAACATTAAATTGGATTGCTTTATTAACCTAAACCGGTTTCTGATGTGACTTTGTGATTGAATTATATAAATTTACATTAATATTTCGTCCCTCATTATTAAATTATGCTTGGTTTAAAGATTAAAAAATAATTTAAGAATCCGACATAATATACTTTTGAAGCGCAACTTGTCCGGTTAAAACTCTTTAAACTCAACTAGAGTGCGAACTCATTACCAGTTGTTGCTTGCGCAAAATCATAAGAAAATATAGCATTTCTTTTAAGTATGCGCTAACCAAGAAACTATGGCTAGTTATAACAGTTCAGGTAATAAAAGGTTTTAAATATATCGATAGATTTTGCTATTTTAAATAAAAATATTGTGTAGTTTGAAGTTAATAATTCTTTTCCCGATATATTCCAAAGAAACAAGGCTACCAGAAATAATTATACTTACAATAAAAATAACGATTTCAATATACCATTAAGTTTATTTACGAAAATACCGATTTACTACTACATTGCAAATTGTTTTAGTTCAGTTCAAATGTAGGTGTGAAAAGAATAGAAATCGTTTATAATTTGTAGTTAAATAATTATTTGTTTATCATATGTACTTGGTAATTTTGCCACAATTTAACAATAAGAAATAGATGAACTAACCCCATGGTGTACAGATTCTGCACTGAATAGATTAATGATAGCATTCAATTATTACGTCTAGAAAAATTCCCAGGTTGATTCAAACCGGCAGATTTCGTAAAAACTACGATCATGTAAAATATTGCGTCAATTTGTACTTTAGTAAAATTTATACACATTATAGATTACAGCTAATTTTTAAACAGAAAAAGAATGAAAAGTATGTACGTCAAGTAATTTAATTTTTCATTTAAAATAATTTTGGCAAAGGATAACAAGAGCATACGGTTTTCAAAAAACAAGGAACGCAATTATTTTAATAAAAATGCTCCTACTTTACCACGGTTGTTCTAAACAAAGAATGCAAAAGATTTTAAAATTTTTATTTTGTATTTTTCAATATAATCAATACAGTTTGACCAACGAATGTTCAACAGATGAATCCCGCAAATATAGTTTTATCAATCTCTAAGCAATACGCGGTTGTCTCAGATTTGTTCTCCTTATCCGACGGAAATCATTGCCCAACGAGCTATTTCTGCACGTTTGGGAAGAGAATCACTGGGAGTCCAATTCGGCAAGTACGGACATGGCACTTAGAAGTGTTTGTTACGTAGTGTTGCTGTGCCAAGGCTAAAGGTGTATGTAGGCGTATTCCTCTGAAAAAAATTCAATTTGTTCAGAAGTGGCCGTTAGCATTTTTCATTACTATAATAAATCGGCAAAGAATTTCAGCAGATTGATTAAAGAATTTTGCAACGTGTTCAGTCGCATATATTTCTTGTAGACTGCTAACAAGGGCAGCACCCAACCCGCGAAAAAGTCCTCAGAATCATGTAAAACGAGAAACAGAACAAGGTCTAATAATATATCAACAAGCTAGCGTATTTTTGATAAATGATCATCAAAGATATGAACATTTACGACCACATCGTTTGACGTAGCGATCTAAGGCATCCCGATCGTGTCTTATTTAGAATCAGCATGAATCATCTTTAAAAATCTCTGACCTATGTGTTTACCATTTTTTTTAAATGCAACTGAATGTCTTTTATTTCCGCCAATTTTAAACTCTTTAAAAGATAGTATTAATTCGACAAGTACAAAATTTGTAGAACAAAAGTAAACTTAGATTACTTGCATATGTGTAGTTGTTTTATTCATCAAAGTATACTTTCATTTACGACTGTCTGACGTTTTATCAAGCTATCGCATAAATTTTACCTTTTTCTTGGCTAGTTTTAACTGATGGCTCACCATTCATGAACAACTCAATGCAGTTCTCTTAAAGTGTGCAAGACTACATCTTACAGATCTGGCTTGTCAAATTTCATAGTTGTTACTTATTTTTTTTAATTTTCCTTGGGTCAGGCCTAACTTTTTGAACAATTCTTGTATTCTAACTAACAATTTTGAAATATAACAGCACATCTAAAATTTGGAAACGTTGCTGCTATAGAGAAATGTAATTAATTTTTTGGCAGTTCGTTCAGATGTATCA
Organism: Helochares maculicollis; assembly: GCA_033557835.1. NCBI lineage: Eukaryota > Metazoa > Arthropoda > Insecta > Coleoptera > Hydrophilidae > Helochares > Helochares maculicollis. Next base: position 26,336 of record JAWQRO010000488.1, on the reverse strand, counting down.
ATAGCAGCAAATGAATAAACTAGATAAAAAAAATCCCTTTGGCATATGAGGATTATTTTGGCGAAATAATAAAAAATTGCAAGCTATAAAGCAAAACACTTGCTCCGGACAAATGTCCTGATGCTCTCATCAGCTTAACAGAATTACAAGCCCTGAAAATCCCAATCTTCACAAAAATAAAGCACCCTGTCATTGCAGTTGAATCCTGATAAATCACGGCAAATAAAATAAATATGATCCATCATTTGCTGTGCTTAGGGGTTGAAAGCAAAAGCAGACGGCTCCTTGTCTTTTCCTTATTCGAAAGACAAAAGCAGCAAATCCACCCTCCTATCATTTGTTAAGGAAAGAAAGGCCAGCACGAAAGAAGTGCACTAAATGTGAGAATTCAATATGAAACTTGTTAAATCTGCTTATTTCAGGAACTTACTTTGGAGCATCTCGACTCTTCTGTGCACTTAACCCAACAGGGTCTACTGTACCAGTTTAAATGGATCCGGGAAAACAACATATGCATTGCATTAGAGAAGGCTTCTGAGCACAGACACGCTGTAGTTCTCTACCGCATCCAGATTCGATGCAGAACCACAATGACGTACGCGCATTACACCAACAAGAGGATAATTCGCAAGGTGCGCATTTTCTCGCGAAGATTGGAACTAGGAAATTATGTTTCATACACATATCCGAAATGTGATGAAATCTGAATAAAAAGTAGTGTATAATTGAAATTTATAGTAGATCTAGTGAATACTCAGAACTCTCAGAAAAACTCGTTAGCCAAGTCTATTTTTATTAAAAATCTGGATAACATATAAGATAACCACAAATTCTCGCAGGACCACAAATTGTGAGCCACCTCCAACATAAAATTTCTAAATAAGCTTTACTTCAGCATTGAAGACAATTTAGATTTAATTTTTTCGACGGAAAAGTTCCGTAGCTTATGATTTCCACTTTACATGAGTTAAGTCCTGTTAAGTATAAATTCAAGGGATCTATTAATTGACGAATCTGCCGCTCATACTTTACACGTTGAGTGTTCAGCTAATGTAGAAATATAACAGTTGCTCTCTGTTGTAGTTTCGAAATTTTCATTATCATTAATACTGTTTATTTTTTATAAGCTGGACTTAAAGATAACATAGAATTCAAATAAATATTGTACATTGTAACAAGTTGTAAGATAATCATTGAAACTTAATTATATTTTTGCATAAGCTTAAACTGTAGCGGTTTTTATCCAAGTTTTTCAAAGATGACTACCAGCATTTAATTACAAATTTAATTTAAGCTGTGTAAAAGTATTAATGATGTATGAGTTGATAATCAAAATGTTGTTTTAAACACAGACATATCGAGAAATGTAGGTTAATTCCGTAAAATAATATAGGTAATTTATAAAGCGTAGATAACTATTGTGGACAAGAACTCATGCATACCTTCAATGGCGGAATGGAACTATCATTATTTTGGGATGCATATTCATATGGAAACTGTTTGTTTCTTATTAGTTATGCAAATATGCATAAACTACTGACGTAACTAGAATAAACAGAATGGCAGTTGCCTCATTGCGCAGAGATTGTGTCATGGCATTAATTCTCCACGAATATTAGGTACTTCAATTAAGTTGTTTGTTAGAGACGTCGCCGAAGCTTAAACAGTTTGGAGTTGCCTGAAAATGTTTACAGTTTAAAAATAATTAACCGCAGTTTCCAATTAAATAATTAACATTTAGACTGACGGTAAAAATAAACGATTTTTAACTTTGTTTTTCTGACATTGACAGAAAAATCTAGAAATAAACTGTCTCCTCTCTTAGAGAGGTCTTCTGTTTTTGCTTTTGTTTTGCAACTATAAAAGTGTTATTTGGTAGGTGCGGCTAAAGTAATGGATTTTAATATCATGGGAACAGACATTTTTCAGACATTTGCAAATTAAAATGGGGTTTTGTGCAACTTTAGTTGTAGTAAAGAAAATTTGTTCTAAACTTGAAAATTGGTACTAAGAGTTGTGTTTGTCTATACGTTAAGGAAGCACTTAGTAGCCAGAGCGTACGAAAGCAAATGTGTTAGTAATGATAAACAATCATTGGAATGCAAGTCCATTTTATTCAGTTTAATTGAAAACAATATTTTATTGGCTAATTCAAATTTTTTCCATTGCAAAACTAGATTACTACATTATGTATATTACTGTTTCTAGCGTTGTATGGTACATAATAGTTTTGTCTCATTAACAGAATTATTGACAAAGTAAATGTTTGAATAAACGTAAAACATCTCGCAAGGAAATTGAAAATATTTTAAAGATGAAATGAAATTTAATAAAGAAAGCTATGTAAAGAACATTTATTTAGGTGTTTACATTTGAAACAGCGCATCAGTAAAAACAAGATAAATTAAGTGCTTCAGTGTAAGCTTACTTAACAAAATATCAAACAGCTTGTTAGGGATAAAAGAAAACATGAATGTCAATCAACATTTTCAAATTAGATTTCTTAAATATAACGCTTTCAAAAATTCATCCATCAAAATTGAAATGATACATAAAAAATATCCCAATTTCTTTGAAACATGTTTTAACTAATTTGCCAGAATTATAATGTGTATAGCGATAATTAATTTGAATTTTCAAGCAAAAGTAGTTTTAGTGCATTATCCAGTTAATTAAATGCTACAATTATCTATACAGTAAACAAGTACGAACCAATAAATTGTATAGCGTTGACAAAACCGCATTATGGCCCTTCACGACGTTAGGTAATACTAGGTTATAAGTAATTCCATGTAAAGGTAAATGGATTCTAGTGTAAATATTTACCTAAAACTGCAGTACTGTTACATTTATTATGTGACAACGGTGGTAGTAATTGAAATGCAGTGGTTGCACACAACATATTGTTTCCTGTGTGTTACTTCGGATTTAGCACTAATTTAAAACAGCATAATCAATGTACTCAATCGAGTTGAAATGCACAAATTATCCACATGTTACGTAATGAGATTAAAATATTCACAACCCTGAATCTTCAATTATATTGAATTAATTAGTACTCAAAGGGAATTAAAATCTACGTCGCAAAATACTGGGAAAATAGTTTACTTTCATAGATTTAAAAGCGGAAAACCTTCAGAACCCATCATACAGTAATATTGAATATAGAACTGTTAAATTATTGCTAGTCAATAACAAAACAGTTGTTTTCAAACAAAAACAAAGTAATAAATCAAGTTTTTGTTACATTATTAATCACATCAAAATATAAATAAATATGAAAAATTATAGCCAAGTGACCTGCAAAAACCGTACGTTTTGTTTAAAACGTATAGCCATCACTTTAAAATTTATAGCTTGCTGTTAATATATCTATCTATTAAATTACATATTGATTTAGAAAGTGGACGCTATATTTATAGTTTGTAATTTATTGCTCAAATGGTAAAAGCTTGAGTATTAAAGTAAAACTATGCATTTTATCAAGTGGTAAATCTGTTAACAAAAAGTACTTAATTGCAAGCTTTTAAGATTTTATCTAAAGTTTTTTCCCAAACAAAAGTCCAATTTTCATCACGCAATTTTCTAAAGTCCCGAGATTGTTTTATTCTCTTTTTTTCTTGCAACAAAATTCAATTATTATGAGCACATTAACCTGATCGTAACAAATTAATAATTATTCTTTGCAATTACACATAAACACGCGCAATGCAGTAAAACACTTAGGCATTCCAGAAACAGTTTTAGTAATTTGCTGTTGCAATTTCTCACTACATTGTCCTCACAATTATCTTTCTAGGACGTTGAAGTGAATCAACATATTTATATCCTGATGAGCTATTTACTGGAGGCAACACAAGTGGAATATTGAAGAGAGACACGGGTACAGAAGGCTTGGGGAAATATCCTCTCATGCACATGATGTTCGGCCAGGTAGCAATATAATTTCAGCAATATTACGTCCTATGGAAGAGCCCTTTTGTATTCACTCTCCCTCTAGACCAATGGATTGCTGGATAGGAGTTTTATTATTCCATATTCGTTGGAGATTTCTTTTTGCAATAAAATATTAAAGATGGGGGACAAAACACAGTCTTTTTCATTAAGGATGCATGGAACGTTTTGGAAATGAAAGATTGGAAGGAGTAGCAATTTTAGTTTAAGTATGAAAAAATCGTGAAACCAAATGTTTTATGGTAGAAGTTTATATATAATATTATACATGAAAATAAAAACGTAAAATTTTACTACAAATAAGTTAACACAGAAAACAATTAGAAGATACACTGGAACCATGCTTATTTAAAACACAAACTGTATTGCAATGATGATATTTTTATGAGGTTTGCAGTTTGTTTTTGAGAGAAGTAAGGTACGCTCGTTTTTTCCATATTAATCCTCGGATTTTTAGATAAGAGTGCTTCAAGCGAGAATATACCAATTAATTGAGGCATGCATTAGCACAATGGCATTCATGATGCCAGGTCTCCCCTTCGAATCCTTCATGAATTCATTCAATGCGTTTATTGGAACACTGCTTTTCCATACGGACGCACTGAACAGGGCAAACAAACTAACAAATCCTCTTTTTTTCATCTGCATGCCCTCGTTGAGTGGAACAGGGGTAAAAGAATCGCACAGAGTAAATAAAAGCACAGTGTTCGTAGTACAAACCGTAGTTTTCCGATTCTGAATCTAAATATTTATTCCGTCGACAATAATTTGTGTTTCCAATCAACTAACTAGTGTACTGTGTAAAATCACTGTTGCAGAAAAAAATCAGATAGTGCTGTCCAAAAATCCTCCTATTCAATGCACATATTTAGCGCTACTTCACTAATATTATAGTGTTGTATATCAAACAATTCTTTGCAATAGGGCGTTCTAGACCATTTTCATTTAGGTACATCAATTTTATTAAAAGTACAGTAGCTTATTTCATATTGACAAGGTATAAAACAATCCAATGAAAATGTATGCGATGTAAGTGAACATGTTGATAAAAACGAACACAGCGTGATATTATCTAAATCCATGAAAACATAAAACCATATTTTCGGTTTCATAATTAATACTAGTCCGAAAACAATTAGCACATACGAATAATTTATAATGCACATCGTGTTGTTTCGGAGAGCCAAGTTTACGTGTTTCTTTTGCTACATTTAGCTTTTTTAACATTGATCAGATCTCGGAAACAATTAAAAGAGGAGAGAAATTACAGACGAAAAAAGTTATTTGGGTCAAATCCAAACATCGATTTCCCTTCCTCAGTTTTCTCATTAAGAATTAATTACTCGATCACAAATCTAAATTGCTAGAACAAAATTGTGTTACTTATGAAAAATCTGATATAATGGGAGCGATTGGCACTATTTTTACTCAAAAGGTAATCACCCTAAAAAATAGCAAGCCGAGAACAAATTTACTATTTGCGTGCAGCAGTTTTCCCCAAGTTTGCTGGTCATATCATTAATATTCATTTGAGGTTTTCCCTCGATTGTCAACACCAATTAAGTTTCTCGTATGCCACTTAATTAAGAAGTTATATGATGCACAGGATGGAGCTCTCAACTACTTGTTTGACAGCTCTTGGTTAAAGTTAACGCCAAGAGTGTCTTCAACTGTATAACATGATGTCACGTAGATGTAGCAAAACAACTTAGCGCCTTTCAAAAGACTTAATGACATGGATACAAGTATGAAAGTAGCGTTCAAAATGTCTATAAAACAAAAACTACTTTTCAAGCTAGTCGATTAAATTATTTTTGTCTTTACACTTTCGTCCAGTTTGTTGTTTATTTTGTTTTAAATAAGTATTCTTTACTGTGACGCTACGTATTTTCTATTCATTGTATTTACTATTTAAACTTTAGCGTAGACAATCAAGAGAATACTACTTAATCATTTATTTTACTGTAACATACTCTTCTACTTCCCATGTCTTAGTAAATTACTAGCTTTTAAATGTTTAATTAAATGTGACCAATTATTTATGAAATAAAAAACAACGATTTATTGAATTGTCAGAGTATTCTTACGGGGTGAATTCACTACTAAGACTAAAGAGAGCACATTTTTATTAAAACATATTTACTGTCATTCCTATAACTATGAAATTTCTATGAAAAACGAAACAAAGACATCGTCAAAGAATTTATTGTAAGTACAAAGCTTAACACAGACTGAAACTTTCGCAAATTTATCAAGAAACGGGGACACTAAAAGAATTCTTATTTTCAACAAAATTTATTCACATCTGCGTAAGATGAAAAGCCTTTTCTCCAGAAATCAAATATATTTTAGCTCAGAAGTAACTACTTTAAAACGCTTTTTTAACACAATTTCGTCCACCGTTCCCGCTTCTTTTGTAAACGAATTGTTATTTTATTGATATAAGGAATAATTTGATTTGAGCCGTCACCCTACAGTCAGTGCCAGGATATTCTGGCTAGATTTATTAGTGCCCTAGGCATTGAAGTTGTAGAGGCCTTGGTGTCCCGGCTGACAAAATGAAAACTCGAAACACAATAATAACAATGCCTCGCTTCAAACAAATGGTTAATACTTATAGCGTCATTCAATTATGGAAATTCCATAGACACTTCGACAGATTTGAAAAGGATGACTGATGGCTACGTTTTGGGGTCGCAGCTTACGGTCGATTAATCAGCTTCTGGGCTGCTCGTTGACATTAAGCGACAAGGCTGTAACCCTTGCAGTGCAAGAAACTGGCATGTCGCGGTAATAGAACTGCTGACAGACAAGACATTTGTCAATACACTTGAGCAGTAGGTGCGTCCTGGGAGCAGAGAAACCTCTGCCACTACGTGCAGTTCTCTACTTAGTGGTGTTTCACAAGAGATTTCCCCTTGATGCAATTAATTATTGTGATATGTGCCAGTGAGACGGCTGGCGCAACTTTATCATAGTTGAAACCTATCTAGCTAAGATTTTTATTTTCCTCCTTTAAGTAATTATATTACTCATGTTTTGGTTTCTTTTGTCGCCTTAGTGGGGAAACTAGGAAATAGTAAATAATATAAATCCCGAGTCTATTTTAAGGAGGCGGTTAAAATCTTATCTAAATTAAATTATAGTTTTCCATAAATTATACGTTACCAAATGAGACCATATTATTACTTCAGTAACATATTTTTCATAAGCATTCAAGTTTACATCACAATTTAGAACTCAAAGAAGTCTTTTCTTGGATATTAACCGTTAACGACAAGTATAATTTTAATAAAATTATACCTTGCCATCTTCTCACTTGTAAAAATGTTAAATTAAATTAAAATTATTGTAAACGAAAAAAGCAGCATTTTTATTATCAAACATATGTGGCGGGATATTAGTCCGATCTTTGTGCAAAAAATATTAATAAATAAAAGCTTGACAATACGTACAAAGCACATTTTCACTTTTTTCTTTTGTTCATTCTCATTTCGTTTCAGCAAAATATTTTGTATGAAGAGGCGTCTGTGTAATTGTCAGTGGCTGAAACTAATATAAAATAATTGTGTCCATTTAGCAGGTTTTATTTCACATATAGTTTCACTGTGTGTAGCTTTTCTAACAGAGATGTAATCATATAAAGTAAATATTCAAAAGGAAGCCGAGGCAAAAATATAGAATTAATAGAAGGAAAATATTTTTCCCGGACTGAACGAATCGAACATTATTTACGAATTTGGGCCATCTTTTTTATAAAATAGCTGTTATTTCTTTTTGATGATGGATGTGAGTATGATATTTTATATGGAGGGTTTCAGCAAGTACGCCATCGATTGACTCCTGCAAAGTTGCGATAAATAAAAATAAGAACATGATAAATGAAGTATTTAATTGAAATGGATTGGATTGAAACAAAATATGCTCGCCAGAGTGAATGCATAACGAAATATATGACAGGCATACGTTATCAATTTGACTCTATCAATCATTTAACCATTGTGGAAAGTTGATTTTTTTATAAATAATAAAGCGGGTATATTGGGTAACAATATTTTTATGAAACTCCGCTGGAGGCTAAACTTTATTTTATAAAATCCCCCGACAAAAAATCGTTCGAATGGTTTGCGTGTCCGGGCGTAATATTTGGTCACAGAGAAAATATTTTTGTCTCTATTATCTGGACAATAGCTTTTTGAAATGGCTAAATTTTATATGAATTAATTTGGTGAATTTTTATTTTATACGTTGGATACGAGTAAATATAAAAAGCAATATTAATATCTATAAAATGAAATTGGCGGGGTCATTTTCAGGAAAAGGATCGATAATTCCTTTCATTTGTGAATAAGTAAAAGCTCCTGTGCGTAAATATTAAATTGTTTTAATGTTTGATCGAATGGCAGGGTTTGCAGAGACCGGTGGACGTGAGTAAGTTCAATTATTAATTAATGGCAGTTAGCAGTATTACCGGTAATATGTTTTTAATGATAATTGATGAGAAGTTAATTCTTTAATCCTACTATTAAAGCGCAATAACCGTCACGCGAAACTCACGCAAAATTCACTTATCAATGTTTAAACATTAGCTCTGTTTATTTGATTGGGCTTGAAATGGGTAGGGTATTGCTTTCCTAACGTATGTTAAAAGCTTGTATTGAGAACGTTTAGGAAATTAACTATTCAGAGTAGAGCTATGTTTATTGTGAGCCAAATTGAGGGTTCGTTCGTTCGTTTGGTACAACTCTCTGGGTTGAGAGTATTTAGAGTTTAAATAAGTTTCTGCCTTACGAAGTTACGATCAACAAAAGCACGAATATCGGATAGTTTGGGAAGAATGCACTAACAAGTTTTACAAAATGCAGAAGAATTACTAATTCAAAAAAAAAAACTATTTGCAAAATATATTGTACAGTTTTGTAACTATACAAATGTTTCTACAATTACATGCTTAAGGTAATTTGAAATTTAGTTTAAAAAGAAGGGCTCCATTACTAGGTTGCTTTTGATTGTTTTAGCAAATCAAGAAATGTTTAGTGAATTTAATAAATCATATCACATCTGTTAGAATAATGAAAATGAAACATAACCTTTATTTTCTAGTCACTAAAGTCATCACTAAAAGCGATTCACAGAGCAAAATTGCAGGCGTAATTTTGCGTTTTAAATAAATCATAATGTAATTAATATGTCTGTCTATGGAGTTTGCATATTGGATCCACATGAGCAATTTTATGAACAAAGATTACAACGTATCAGGAATTGATCAAGACCATGATCATTTTTGCACTAAATTGAAAAATCATGGTAATGAATGGAAATACAAAATGTTTTCAAGTGAGGGGTAGTAAAGTGGTTACTGAAAACAAATCTCATGAAAAACAATGTTTATTCAATCTTGTAAGGCAGTCAAAAATTACAAATAATCCTTTGTAGATATAAAGCATTAAAATAATCAGTATTTGCACGCAGAAATATATTATTTATAGGAACAAAAAAATCCACACTATATTATCAATTATGTATAAAGTGAAGAATGTCTTAGCAGAAAATCGAAAATTGATCACATCCAAATGCAATTTATTTTGATAAAATTCTGCTCGTATCTAAGTTTGTTTAGGAACATTTTTCATTTTACAATAATTTTATTTAAACAATTCGATTATATTTAATTCTCATATCTTCAGTACTAAATAACTAAATTGTTTTTCATCTGAAACCTTATTTCAACGAAGAATTCAATACCATCTAACATGTTTTCCTTTTTCCAAGGAAATGTGTCGACTGAAAATTTCCTGGTGTATTATTTGCCATAACCGCACTATTGAAATATTAATATCCAATAGTATGGCATGAAACTGTTTCACATATAAATAGGTGTTGCGCGGTTTTCATCGTGGGAAAATCATTGCAATGTGCAGTTGTGGAAATCGGGCAGTAAATACATCAAACAGTATTGATGGGTTCCGGTCGCTGCTTCCGGTCTAGCAGGACGCGCGTGGATTTACCCCGATCCAGCAGGATATAGCGTAGCCTGTTCACCCTGTCACTTCATCATGACTCAAATCCGACCAACTTCGTACTGCAATCACCACAGTTAAGTTAAATTTCGGTCGAAACTAATATCCATTCTGTTCCTTGATATGTTTAATCAATAGTAATTCGGATACATGTAATTTCAATATACATATGAATAATTCAATTACTCACATTATAGAATAATTTACATTGAACGACAATTCCTACAGCATTACTGTTTGAAAAATAATAAACGATGCTGCATTTTATACGAAACAATGGCCTGTAATTGCTGATGAATCCTTAAATTACATATTGTTTTTTGCGTTTATAACTTTTGGAATATATTAGATAATGGTGACAATTGGATTTCCGTCTCTTTTTCAAATAGTGCAAATAGTAAGAGGGGCAGAAAATATATAACGAAAAAAAATAGTATGACAAAATGACCCAAGTATACACGCCTAAATAATGCGAATGTATTTGCTTATTGTAAATGTAAGAAATTATACGTGAAAATGTAAATAGAAATTCGAAATTCAACAGCTGTAATATTACAGAGACTGTGAATATTAGTTTTGCTAAGCTAAATGAAACGTAGTAAATCATATTTTGTGACTACATTTTTATAGTAGACAATAAAACGCCTTGATAGAGTCTTTCAAAAGTGAGGAAACGCTTGTAAATTGAGTTTAGCGCTTAATTTGGAAAGTTTAGGTTTATCCTCGTGCAAACAATTTTGATTTTGATGAAGAATTCAGTTAAATCAAATTCTAGTTTGATTTTTGAGCCATTGTATAATTATTACAAAAGGCCATGAATGAGATTTTAATTTAAAAAACTCTTTAATTAATTGGAATAACACCAAAACTTCGGTTGATAAATTAACAAAAATTACTTAAATTTATTATTTATCAAAAATTCACATTTAATTCCATTAATGAAAATCTCATTACATAAGCAAACCCTTAATACTATATTCAATTTAGAAATGCGTCTTCGAAATCCATGACTGATACAGTTAAAATAACTCCTCCTAAATATTAGAGAATAGCATTTTTTTTTAAATAAAGAAATGAGACAAGAAGTAAACAAAGTGTAGGATATTTTGTTATAAAACTTTATGCTAAATTGTTTGTCGAACAAGCGAGTGTACGTTTAGATAGAAAAAGTCTATTTTTCTCTAATAGCCTACATAGGTAGTCGATTTTCTTTAAAATAATCAAAACTTAGTTTCGCACGATTTTCAAAAAATTTCGTACGCAATGAAAGAAAAGAAGAGGAAATCGAATAATTACTTAATATAATAGTATAATTGATAATATTGTTATTAGCTGCAGTTGCGTCTATTATTTATATCTTTCAGATGAAAACTATCACAAATTATATTATTCAGCTTCTAAAATCTCTTGGTCTTACAAAAAAAGTCTTTTTCTCAAAGCGGTAATAGTTATATCGACTACATCACATCTTTACTATGTTGTAATTGAGACTTTTATGACTTTAGTCAAAAGAGTTGATTCATCTGGGCCTAAAGTACATTGTATACTTTCTAAGACTATATTTGAATTAAAAATTATGAAATTTGGTACGCTACGAATATCATGATATATCCTGGTCGATGTATATAGGGAACATTTTGATACAAGAGGCTCACTTTTATGTGACTATTGCTGAGGCTCTGAGCTATCAATGTTTATTTCTAGTGTTACAGAAAGCATTTTCTGAGCTAAACTTTGCTTTAAAATGAATTAAATGTAGTGCGAATCAACCTATCTTAAACATCTCCAATAAATCATACGTAAAAATAACACTGACATGTACGTCATGGGTTAAACAGTAAGTAGCATCATCAATAATAATTAGACGAGTACAATTCGTAGGGTGATCATATCGTAGTCCTTAATAATAATTACTAAAAAAAATGAAAGGCACATATTAATATTAATCCAGCAAAACTGCAGGTAATTGCTAGTTGTATGTAAATAGCTATTAATAAAATAAATATTGTTAAGAGCAAATGCTTAAGTGACTTTCAAGAAAGTGACTCGTTACAACATTTACTGTTGAGAAATAAATTAAAGTTATCGTTCAGAGTTTTTGTAACAAAACATAAATGATAAATAATATTAATATTTTAAATAAATGCAACAACGGTATGTAAACAAATGAGTGAAAAATATAAACATTGCTTATTAATATCGTGCTTTCATATAAAGCTAGTTAGCTCCATGCAATTTTCATTGAAGAAACTGCGCTTATGTCATTAGGCTGTCTGTTTTTAACAAGGATATAATGGCACACATGCGACACTGCATACACACTGCTTGCTTCTAATAAATCTCCATTTATCTCACTTACAACCTCATCACTATTCCCCATAGTATGTGCTCCTTGTGGTTCAGGCACACTCATGCCACGGAGTGTACATGCATTTTAACCCGTTACATGCACCTATCTAAAATGCACCCGTTCTATACTTTACGACCCTGTTCCGTGTTATAGCACCAGTAAAATTTCACGAGATATATGGGTTCTATTTTCCGAAGAAATCACAATAAAAATTATACCGTGTGTGCTCACACCGGATAGTGTGATTTAAATATTAATATCGAAAGCGACACATGACATGTACTGTTACTGCATGCACATGGAAAGTAAAACAACCCTTGCTTTGAGTGTGAAATGAGAAAATTGACCGCCATAGCAAAAGTTTTAGTTAACAATATTATTTCAACGGTAGTTTTCCTTTTGAAGGAAAATAATTTTTAAGTATTCTAAATATCCATCTCATCTCATATTAATAATTTTAAATCTAGAAGTACATAGAGGGATATCCAATTTTAAATCATTGTTTGTCAGTATAAAATGCGAATAAAAGTATTTTTAAATAAGGGAAATTTTGTCTTTGCTCCTAGAGCGTTATTCGGTTAAACGTCAATTGTAAAAAATCACTTACCCTTCTTAGACTATGACTGAATTTATTCTCGGCACAGTATCACAGCCATTAGAGCTGTTATACACATAAAACGCAAAAAAATCACCGTAGCTCGGATCAATAGATCGCTTTTTCCTTCAATTTTGCCCTTGTTTAAGCTCCAATTGTATACCGCCGCACAAGAGTAATTTATGTAGCAGGATAATCCTTTTTTTGGTCTCATTATGTTTAGGAAACAAATTGCAAGCTTTTGTGAACGTTTTTTAATGAAATGCTGAAGTCCTTATCGCCCTCTTTACAGTACGCAGTTATCTGATGTACAAACCTCCCCGTTTTATACCGCAAAAACTGGGATTTTTTAATGCCGGAACGGTGATAGCACGCCTCGTTGTTGTGTATTTTAAACAGAATAAAAAACTTTGCGAGATTTTCATACGTTTGTGTTGATTACCTTTGAGAGTATGTTAATGCTATCTTTATCTGTAAAACGCAACTGAATGCGATTACCTAACTCAATGTTTTTATAACGACCACTTATAATACAATAAATATTTTAATTTAGGCGCTACGAATTGTTGAATCAACATTTATTATGATCTGGGTTTTCATTTACACTACATTTAAGATGATTTTTTGTTAATAAATTTACAAAACTCAATGTTCGCACCGGCTGTTAAAGTTCGAACACATCTAAGAAGGGATAAAAAGCGAGAACACAAAAGCCGGAGCCTTTTTTATCTCGTTTTCTTTCTGCTCATTCACTGCGTTAGGCAACGGAATGTAGGAAAACACGAAGGAAAAACATGAGATAGGAGGGGTCAGTTTCCCATTAACCTAAATTACAAAAACTTAATGATCTTGTGTGATATAAATAAGTCAATATATTTTAAATTCATAAATTCCTTCCGCATTTTCGAAACACACGCCCTCCATTTCATTTTCTTATAAAGTTATGGAACCATGAAGACCTTAGAATATTGGTTCACAATACATCGTTTCTTGAATGTGTTTTATATTTATGACTAGAGTGCTTAAGTAATTTATAATTAGTTAATAATAATACGATTCTCCATCAGCTTTGGTTTTGTTAATGTCAACATTTACATATTTCATATTATAAGAAAATATTCATAGGAAACAAATTAATATTTGAAATTAAAATGTCTCATAAGAATTCCTAGAAGACAAGACGAACATTGAGAAAAACCTTGACATTGCATATTTTGTGAACAACTTCCAAACTATTATATATATCTGCTCTTGAAAAACACGTTAAACGACGTGCCATTTTTAGCGAAAAAGAAAACTTCACTAGTGACATCTATAGTGTTTTGCTCATAAAATACTTGTTAATATTTGTAGGGCCATAAAAGAAGCCTGTGCAACCGTTACGTTCCGATGTATAACAGTAGAAAAAGTTACGACTTTCCTAAAATAAATTATTTAGATATTCTTGATGGCATATTAGATCGTAAAATATATGAACCACTTACAAGCCCGTAAAACTTATCTCCTGTATAGATGGCCCTTCTAAAGATCGATTATAACAGGGGCTGTATTACAGTGCAAACGGAAAGGCGAGGAGGCAGATACATAGTCTAGTTGTCCTATATTCGAAATAAATTCCAACATAAGAGTTAGTAATAAATATATTGGAAAATGTGTCTTCCAGTTACAATATAAAATACAGTGATGATAAGAGCTCTTTGCTCTGAAAATAAGTAGCTTAGAGAGGATCTCATTACAGGGAGAATGTTATGCTTTATTAGAAAATATTGAGATTGACGCTTTCTTAACACATAACTGCTGATAGAGCTACTTTGCATCTTACAAAAGTAACTTCGGAGTAATAAAGTACAGCTATTCATTTTGTCAGGGTTTAAGCGTTTATGTAGTCAACGCTGTGAATGGACGAAAGTAGAAGACATTGAGCAGCGATTTTCTTTATTTTGGAGTATTTTACATGTACACATATTTTTGTTATAGTTTAACAATTCATATTATTTGTTTGGATTAAAAACCGCACAAGCTATTTGAAGATACAGTTGGTGTCAAAAAATCCACCAAATATTTGAAAAGGATTGCAGTTTAAATTTTAAGAGCGAGAATTAAAAAAGTTATCATTTCAAACTTTCGCGGATTAAGTTGCTATAAGCCTGGTTTATGTGCATTTACTTTTTTACTGGTGTTATAAAAGATTTATATCAGTGCAACTCGCTATAACTCTAACCCAAATAAATCTATAAAAAATGAGCACTTCCTTACGTGAAAATGTCGGGGAAATCTAAGCCCGGGTTGTGCGTCAATAATGCAATAACTGCCCCACAAAACTAAATGAAAGACAAATATTGTGTTGCTCTACCTAATTTCTTTTATTCATACAGTTTTTTTAATGATTTCTAGATGCAGAATATGTAGAATATAAACAGGTAGACATAACTCCTGATCTACTGTAGTTAGACAAATTTTAAAGTCTAAAGTACTAATTTTATATATAACATGAATATAATTAATGACCAGTGCATGTCAGTGCAATATATGAAATAACTTACTGGTCAATACAGAATAAATGAATATTTAGTTTGGATATTTAATATTCGTTGGATAAAGTTCATACAGAAGGTGATGTAGAAAACAACGTTGATACTGCCATATTTACAGAGCGACATTATTGATGTAAAGAATGAACTCTAATAGTAATTATGATTGCAAAACTTCAGTTTTACGTTTTCTCACGTACGGCAGTAGAGTTTAGACTTGTGCAAATGTGTCACTATATTTTGCTTGACAAGATTGTGGTTTCAATATGGTAGAATACTATGTAGTAGGCAATTAGATAACAATATCTTCTCGGTAATTTAGATGTTTAGTGCTCGATTTCTTAAACTAACTGCCCTGCGAAGTCTATGCCCATATAGCCTTACTTTAAAATAACAAGTCATCGGCCGTATTACGCAGACGTTCAGGATTGTCATAATTAGCTACACAATCTACCTGCAGCCTACCACAGTACATGAAAGAATTTTCCAAGTCAACCATCCGTGACAGTTTTGGGAATTTTTTACTACCTATCTTGGGTTAATTGAACAAAGACAACAGAGATGTATTAAATATTAAATATTGCACTAGCTCAAGAAGTCATTTATATACCTCGAATAAAAAAGTACTTCCATATTCAGATGAAACTGGTTGCTGAGACAACTCTGTAAGTTCCTCATACAGTTCTTGTTCAAAAAAATTGTAAGCCACCTTATTTAAAATGATTATTGATTATAATTTAAAACTGCCGGTAATTTGGCTCATTAACTCCAGCCACTATGAAATAAATGGCAGGGATTATAAATAATTTTAACATTTTAATTTCATCGTTACGGAGTTTGCATTTGAAAGTGTTATTCTATTTGATGGTATTATAAGTCGCCCATTTGTGTATCACTATGTTCATTCAAGAATATTTTATGTAAGCTTGTAGAAGACAAGCAAATGTGACATTCTTATAGCGAAGCACCTTTCCTACGCCGATTAAAAAATCAGTTTTAGAATTTCTTTAAGGATTATTCATGACATCTATTAGGATAATACAAATGTAGTACTATATGTTTCCCGTCTTAACGTTGTCATAAAAGTTGCATTGATTTAGTTTCTTTGATACTGAGTTATTTTCTGAGCCTCATGTAGCTGTAACAATGTCATTATTTAGATCATTATTACTATAAACATTATTGGTTTTATAACTGACTCAAACATTTTAGTATATTTCATTTTTTGAAGTTAGAAAAACATTAAAATTACTAAATTATAAAATAAGTTAAATATATAAACAAACTACACACTTGTTGCAGCATAGACGAGTGGGAAAGTCCCCCATGTGCTATAGTAGCACGTCAGGGGCTAGGTCCTTCCTTACCAATTGATAATGAATTTACTGGCTCTAACAACAAAATATAAAAAATAAGATAAATATAGCTTTTATACTAGACGATTTAGTTTAAATTGACGTACACCGATCGAATTACAGCACCTAATCTCACTACGTGATATTAATAAAGACTCCAAAATATTACTATATACCACATAAAATACCACATCACCGACTATACACTAACTGAGTCTGTTCGTAACTGAATATAGGTATTCATTTTTGCAAATTGAAAATGTAGGCCTTTGATATTTGACAATTTTGTAGATCATTTCGTAAACACCGGTACTTTAGATGGCAGATTATCAGAATATTTAAAATATAGTTATTTATTTGTGTGTCTAGGATAAAGGATTTTTTACGATTATGGTATTTTATGAAAGTAATTGCAGCAAATTATGCAAATAAGTAAATTATATGTCCGATATATTATTCAAAAATAGAGCCTAATAAATTTTAACCTATATTTACGTTTAAATAGGAAAGCATCCTCAATTTCTTCCTTCCAAAGTATCATGAGGTAGATTTTGATATCTGACCAGACCGGACATGAGGTTGCAACATTCTATAAAGAGGAAACTTTGAATGTACATTAAGTAGAACGGACAACTTAGTTTATTGCAGTTTTCACGCCATTTCTCGATTATTCGACGTGCACAATAAGTTACATTGTATACCCTCATGTTTATAATACACGTCAACAGATGTTCCTAGTGGATTCAGGCTGCGTCAGTGCTGTGTGGTTAAAGAGATTGGTGGTGTGAGCGCGTGGCTCTGCGCGTGTAGAAATTAAAAAGCGTTCGGTCTATCGTTGTGGCGATATCTTGAAATGATTTATGTTGACTTGGTGTTGGTGTAATAAATCGCTGTGGATTTTCCACTTGGCCGTCGCAATGCTGAACACTTTCCAGTCAGTTCTCCGTTTCTTTTTGCAGCCATGATTTATTTGGCATGCTGTAGTTATAGATACATTGCGTACCAACTGCTGTGCATTTTTCCAGAGACGGTAGCGATTTTTACTTCTCACACTACTCCAATGATTGCTTTTCATCTCATAGTTTTATTACGCTTTGTATATTCAAAACCATTTCCGAAAGTTTTAAAACCTACACATTGCCACTGAAGGAGATGGCTTTAAAAATGGGTGATTCAGGATTAAATTAAGACCATTAATACTTAATATATGTTGAAAGGACTAAATAGATTGCATGAAAAATTTGAAAAGTATGTATAAATTCTTTATGTGTTCTAATTCAACGGCGTATTGATTTTATTGCGGTTTAAATAAGAAAAGAGAAACGTTTTCTATCTTAATGGTTTGGTTTCGTGAGGATTATTTTGCGAATTCGCGCGCACTAGGTACGGATGATTAATGTGTTTCTATTACGAGCGTTAAGTACGTAATGAATTCAAAAAGTACAATGATTTCTTTATTGAAGGCAGTCCTAATAGGTTTTTAACCAATGACTGCTATTTTCTATGCTATAAAAAAGCGCTATAACAACAGTTACGATCGGTACTCAGTTACATAATAGATTTTAATAATTACTTGCAATAAGCTACAGCTCATAGCTAACGTGAGAGGTGGGAGCTGAAGGTTTACTATACAATCTTGATAGCTTTGAGAGGCCTTGGTTAATTGAGCGAATTGCCTACGAACGTTCTACTATACAATGGATTGTTATAACGCAACTATACATTAAAACTCGTGCAAAAATTTCCTTAAAATATAAAGGCATTTGAACTATTCCGTAATTATTATAAATGATAACGTGCCAAATTTTTCGATCCATACTTGAAACTGCTCTAACAATTGTGATTGATAGTCAACAAGTTGAAAATATGAGTTTCATCAGAGCTAAGTTATTTTAATTGTCTTGTAGAGATAGCTATTTTCATTAATTTTAGTAAGCAAGCAAGTTTAAAAAATTTAGTAAAATAATCAATTATAAGCAAGCAAGTGTTCCTTAAATTTCTTGTCCCTTGGGCATTAACCAACCAACTCTTATTAACTCCATGTTTCTACTACAAAGAATCATATTGATTTCAAGGATGTTACTTGATACATCCTCGTAAATTTTAATACAATTAATTTTTTCGACGCGTTATAGAAAAGAAGAATCGTTATACAAAATACTCCCCTTGCATGCAAGTTTCGCATTATAATAAAATGAAAGGCGATATATTTCTGGTGAAAGAGAATGAAAGAAAAATTAATAGCCTTACACAAAAGCCGGGGATTTTCCGAATTACCTGTTAAATTAACAGCTAATCAGCCGTTATTTTGCGGCCATATTGGCCCAATAAGCGGGCGGCCCTTTATCACAAAACGATTAATCATTCAACTGTCTCCAGCAGTTAATTTCAGTTTGGCAACCTGAACTCTCTTTCCTAATTCCAGCAATCACCTCGATTATACATCTTAATAGATATTTCTGTTTTATAAGAACAATTGATGAAATCGTAAATTGACGATGTAACAAATTTTAAGAGAAGCGCATAAATAATACTTACAGTGAATGAATAAAAGAAAATTACATGAACGTTTATAAATAAAATATTAGTTTATTGAGAGTTTTAGTAACATTTTAAATTTTCTATGAAATAAGTGCATTTGTTACACTTGTTAAACTTGAAACATCATAATATTCTAGGAATAAAAGTAGCTCAAAGTTTCAGGTATCGATTCCCGTTATTCTTATCGGAATTGAAACAATAACTGCGGCTTTGTTGACAATAAAATAAAACTCAAAGTTTTGACCTGAGCCGCGAAACTTTACTTATTTAGTTATAATTTCAGTCGCGACACTAAGCGTTTGGTAGAAGTTCGCACAAATAAAGCGACTATAGCTTCAGTTAAGTGCAAGAACTTACCTAGAGTAGTCAGCTTGATGATCTGAACGACGTCGCAGTTTTCTCGAACTTCCAGATATGTAATTTCGCATTTGTAGCTCGCTTCGTCTTGAATGCGAACCGGGGATATTTTCAAGAGCGCCTCCGTACTTGTTGGTGTATACTCTACAGTCATCCTGAAAAAAGGGACAGAAATATATTACAATATAGTGAAGAGTCCTTCCAGACTAAAGTTTTTTTCTACGTCTGCTCATAAAGTAAGGACTAACAAGTCCTTGTTTTGTATCTATTGCATATCAAAATGAAGATTTCTTTGAAATAAACATTATTTTCGTAAACTTTGGTTTTGTTGGGAATTAACAGAAAAAAATCAGTATCTCCAAGATTATGCAAATGTACTGATTATCAGTTAACAAATAAAATATTTTTAATTGTTTTCCCCAGCATCGGTTTAGCATTGCGTCTGAAACCATGTACGAAGTTGTCTCCTAATCCCAGAAATTTTACGAAAGTGTTTTAAAATACAATTAAAATTAAATATTTACTTAAAAATTTGGAAAGAACTGAGTATGAATTAAAGTCATATTTTTTGCATGGTAAATTAAACGAAAAACTATTTATCGTTATTTAAAGTTTTTTCGATGAAATGCGCCGTATTATATGACCCTTGAAGGCATCATAATGTATATTATAAGTCTCTTGAAAAATAAATTTATATAAAGTTTTATCTCAAAATCAACTATTTTCGCCGAAATACTTTCAGCAAAATCTTTCAACATAAATAATGATGTAATGCGTGATATTAACGCGGTTGCCCAACCACATAGCAGAACCAGTAAGAATAGTTGATCCGTCAGAAAATTTATTGTAAGCCTCTCTCACAAGATTTGGAGGTTAAAGCCCGCAAAAGATATCTATGTATAATAGGAAACTCAATATTTACGTGAAATATTTATTGGAATTTGGTTTATTTCGATAAGCTCTACAGCATTTGCTCTTGAAAATTCGACATTTATATTAGCGAAAAAAATGGATAATTCAGACAAGCAGGATAAGGTTTGAAAAATTTCGTTCCTTTAAAAAAATAAATCTCTATTGTAGTCAGCTTTCAGTGAAAATACAAGCTTATATTCGGACTTCAGACTGACTTTACTCTTGCTCGGCTACTAACGACTGTGTCCTTAAAAGCAAACATTTTTTATTCTGTTGTCCACATGTGGACTTTATGGAACAATTTACGGTTATTGGAAACCGAAACTTTTCTACAATAAATCGAATCTCTGGTCACGATACTCTGCTTAGACTTGAATCGTAAACAAGGCTTGATCTATTTTAGCGCCGAGATGCTACGCATTTAGAATCTATTTCGCTCTTTATTGAAAGAATTTTCCATTTTCATATAAATCTTTTGCCAGAATAGGGCCACAAGCGTTAATTCATCTTTAAACCTTTGTATGCTTTGCGCAAATACTTTGTTTTAGCTATAAGGTTAATGCCGTGGTTTTTTAGTCGATGTTTTTTGATTTTAGACAATATTGTATACCCAGCTTGGTTTCAACCCGGGGAATCCTATAAATTTGCACAATAAGAAATTCAAAGTAAAATTTACATGCTCACAGGTTTTCAGCAAATTTTACGATTAATGTATATATCGATGTTTCAGATGTTTATAACATTGTTTATGTATTTTACGAATGATAAAAGATGTTTTAGGTTAGATCATATTTGATGTTTAACGAACAGAAAACGATTACAAGTGGACTTGAAAATAGCGCAGTGTCGCAAAAACAACTCAGATATGGCAAGCTTAATTAGAAATTTTTCAACATGATTTTGTTATTCCATTAATTAACCTCACCTTGCTTATCAGAATTTTTACACGTTAATGTTTAATTTCTCCCTTAGAAGAAGTAAAAAACTGTAATTAAGGACTCTAGAAAGAAATGTACCGGCTAAAAAAGGCAACTCCATTAAATTGCTTGTTTTTCAATCAATCGCAGGGCTTGAGCAAAAGTAGGGAAGCTCCCGCTGCTTTAGTTGCAGCGATCTGTTCTTGTTTTTCTGTGTGTGCCAAGAAGGGGCTGTCAATCAAACTCTGAAGCGAGCGCTTCAAGCTTCAGTCAACAAAGCAGAATTGGGCCAGATAAAGGAACGCACTAGGTGCCTATCTTCTAGAACTGCTCACTAACCTATTAGGATAGTGTTTGGTGCATTTTCGCTCATATGATAAACTCAGTTGTCTGTTCGTGTCTGCGGTGCATTTTCGTACGTTTTATTATGGCACCGGTTGCCAGAACATTTAGAATGCATGGGAACATGTGCAATTAATTTCTTGCGGAAATTAAAGTTTATGACCTGCAACAGAAAGCGGCATTTTAAGTGTGCATTTTAATTGAATAGAATTAAGGCAGAAGGAAGGTCGTTGTCACGTAAAGCTTTTGCAAAGTAGTAATAAATTCTACGTAAATGTAATTCTCTGCAAAAGGGTACCTGGCTTACGAAATTGTAGAAATGTTCCTGACCTGTACGTTGATTTACCTGTGTTGTTAACGCCTCAACTCAAGATGGAAAGCTTTACGCTACTTTATATGTCAATTACATCATAGGGGTGAAACAAAGTCTGGTTTGTTTCAAAGCAGTTTAGTATGTAAGTCAGATATTGTGTTACCGTCATTACATAATAAGCACTGCTGTTAACTTTTGGGGTATAAAGAAACACATTGTTGAGTATTAAACGTTGTGAATTTTCGTAGATAAACCTAGTTTCGAAAACCATAATTGTTAAGTTCCTATTTTTTGCACAACCAAAAAAACAAAGGACATCGTAAAAAAATTTGTTTTTAAATATATGGTTGTTTCGAAATCATTTTACCACATTTACTTAGAGCCAAGCTAGGCTCATAAATCTAATAACACATGATCTATAAATCAAAACTTTGAATAATTGGCAGGACCTAAAGTGAAGTAATCATCTATTGTTTGTCTCGATTTGGCTACAAGAAGTATTTGTTTTAAATTTGTGAAATATTTATAAGAAAATAAACATGCAGGTCAACAATTTTTTCTTAGATGTTTGGCGCCCTTGAAAATAACAATTACAAGACCAATGAAGAAAAAGTATTATTCATATTCAACATTTTAGATTGTTTACTGTACAAACATTTGTATTGTCGATTAATATTTAATAGTGCTTCTAGATTTAGTCGATAAAACTGTATGTTCTCAGTAGACAGTTTAAAGGTGAAACTTATATTACATGGTTGAAATTATAAGACTATAACATTTTTTTCATCCGTATTTCACAAAATTGCCGTATTTCAACAATTTATAAAATCTCAGAAAAATGATATCAGTACTTAAATTAAAAGTTTATGTTTTTTGTGCTCTGTAACGAAAACTATAAATTCTTAAGTAATCAAGTTGTCCCAATTTTTCATTTAAATGAAAACTGCTGCATGCCAAAAGTATATCACCTACAGAATATATTCACCGCAACGGAAACGTAGAACAGATATACCTTTATTTACAGTACTCTACTTCTACTCACAACACAACTTCAAACTTTTGTGTCGTCGGGATCATTCCAACAACAATTAAACAGGATGAAAAGTCGTACGTTGACCCATAGGATATTTGGGCGTGTTTCATGAAGCAGTTTAAAAGATATTAACCCGTTGCACATGTCGAGTTTAGAAATTACAAGGGACATAAATAGAGTTACCACTTTAAAATCGCAGTAGTTAACTCTCTCATTTTACGGTGGTGACCTTAATTGCACCTTTTCTTAAATTAGAAAACATCTCACCAAGTGTAGAGATTAAGTGCAAATTGACGTATACTAAAACGATATTAAGGAATCAATGGCTGATGCGATTTTAGTCTAAAAATCCATAGAACATGCTGATCATGTTCGGCACCAAGATATATGCTAAAATATGCAGCCGGCTTCGAGTAAAGATTAGTTTCATTCTTGTTTTAAGACATATCGTATGCTGAATTCGAAATAAGTAGCAAATTTGACCTGTCTCATGACTCTTTATTATATTCATAAAATTCGCATGCTTCTCGTGTAGCTCTTTTTGTACTCGCCTTAAAATTTTATTAACTCTAATAGTAATTTATATGTTCGAAATTCTTATTCCCCCAGAAGAAAATTAAAAGTTGTATGTAAAGTACGTTTCGTTACGTAATTTAAAAATTCTGAAGTTTATATTATGTAAAATATGTATTATAAAATTTTACCTTGATTAAACTTTAGACGTAACGATAAAAGTGAATTCTATTATAGTTAGAAAGGGAAAAAATCGCGGAGAAGACGCTTAAACATATAATGTCGTACAAAATTTGCATTACTAACATTAGCGGATGAAACTCTAGCCAGAATTATTTGCTTGAACTTTTCAATATGTTATGTCGTATTCCCGGTTATCCAATAAAATTTGCGGTTCGATAAGAAAAACACAATTTTATGGTTTAAAATTTATTATTGTTATTCTTTATTATTCGGTATAGTCTCCCTGAACATCAGTACGCTTGTTCCAATGAAATTCAAATTTATGAATGTCATCCCTAAAGTGTGAATCTGGCAGGGCTGTACAATACGCTTCCACATCTGTTATGACCTCATCATTTGATGCTGTAAGAATTCGAGATTTAATTTATGGATGTAAGCCATTGTCAAAACCTCTAGAGCCACGGTTAATTGTGCCCATGAAAAAGAATTCATTTGCTTCTGCAAACCGGGTGCTTTTTACGAACTTCTAGATTCAGCTGGTCTAGAAAGTTAGAATAATATTCAGAATGTATTATTTTACTAGATTGCAAGTAATACACAAACAAAATTCCTTTAGCATCTCAAGAAAATGATGCATGACTTGCACATACAGACCAATGGTGTAGCCACCGATCTAAGCTTTTTGATTCTAGTCTGAATTTTCCATCTCAGAGTAGCCTGTATATTACGTTTATCTTGTAGCCAAAAATTAAGCAGTTTCTCTTACAGAACAATTTAATATTATATTTTATGAGGTTTCAGCTTATAGAATTCCTTTTTTTATTTTCAATTCAAAATACTTTCGCATTAACTGTCCAATCTTCAGATTGAATTTTTTTTCGAAATATTAGTTTTATTCGTCATAAGATTCTTTCGATGATTTGTAAATGCACTTTGCGTTGAGTCTTATTATCGTGTTCAAACTTATTCAATTGAGAATTATGTTGTATTTTAAGGCCTTGTAATAACAAGAAATATACGAGCAGAATGAGCCGTCCATAGTCCGTTCTCATATAGCCTTAGCCTGAGACCAACCTAAATAAGTAGTCTGATCTATGATCGACCTGTACAACTAGCAATTTTTTTATTATAGATTGACGCTTGGAAGTTTTAGTTTTGAAAATTTAGTTGGATTTGAAATTAGTTAACTGCTTTAGTGGTTGTTACAGTTGCAATTATTGAAGAATTATATTTCAGTTAAAGTGGAGACATTTAAGCTTTGACACTTAATTGCAGATTGCACGATTTATAAAAATATTATTAGATCTTACATTTTCTAGGTATTTTACATAAAATAGGTTTTAATTTATAATTAGAATTCGTAGACTAGAAGGGAATTACACTTAACGCGAAGTGTACGAATATTTCAAAAAAAAGTTACCACATGATTATCTGAATAAGTAGGAAAAAATATCATTTACTTATCTACTGGACTACAGTTTTGCATATAGTATCTGGATTATTTGCTTGTGTATCTAAATTAATTAGAATATATTGGTTTCATAGTTTGAGTGCTACTACTGTAATGTCATATGTCACATTCTCAACAGCAAAACTTGGTGCGTTTTACTGCTGAGACTTTTAAAGAAGACTAAAGCTAATTTAAATATTGAACTCATTGGTTCAAATCAACGTTTCAATTGTGAAAGGAGATCTAAAAATGTATATCTGTGTCATATTGGTTTTCTCATCGGGTGTTCTCATAAAAAAAACATATCGTCGTCCTCAACCCTATTATAATAAATTTTTTAAGATTTCGTTCCGTGCAAAAATAGTCTAGAATTTAAATTTCATGTATTTTATTTCACTTTTATTTAGTCAGCCAATATGTCAACTGATTTTAAGAGAGGTAGATGTTTACATGTTTATTTACAATATATTCTTGAATTATCTAACATAACCTATATTTTGATTAAGCAGCAAATTTGAAGTTCTGACAAATTTTTATTTATTTGGAAACGACTCTCATATTTCTTAAGATAGTAACACGGAAATCTTATTCACGTTTCACGGCAGCTATGAAATTCCTTAATTAAATTCGCACTCACATAGTGTATTTGTTAATCAAAAGCTAAAAGTTGCAAAAAATTCCATTTTTTTACATATATTTTACTTTCAATCTCTGGTAGATTATAGGTATCATAAAGAAGAGCTGTTTCAAAAATGTCTGTTTTGCAAGAGCAATCATTTAAGAATTCAACATGCAAATGAAAGTTATTACTATCTAGACTCCGACGTGTCTACTAGAAGCTTATTGAAAACTATTTTATTGATTTTAATAGCTATACCTATCATATACAACCTTTCATTTTTGTTCAAATATCCTGCTCGCAGATCGATTCTTTAGATTCATGCTGTGTGGCATATATATATATATATAT
>JAWQRO010000487.1:0-38035 GCA_033557835.1 Helochares maculicollis | reverse complement strand
GCAAAAAACTGAATCAGGTACGATTTGACACCATCATCATTATTGAATTTTTTACCATTCAGTTTTGTAAAGATCGAAACAAAAAGTAATCAGAGGGAGCAAGGTCAGGACTATATGGTGGATGTGGCAAAACATCCCAACCAAGCTCCAATAATTTTTGCCGAGTGACCAAAGATGTGTGTGGCGTTGCATTGTCATGATGGAATACAACACTTTTTATATTTGTCAATTCGGGCCGCTTTTCTTCCACTGCATTGTTTATTTTCGTTAGTTCTTCAATGTAGACATCAGAATTGATCATTAGAGTTCAAAATCCCTCCAAAAGGATAACAAAACCTTCTTTTGATGAATATCAGCTTTTGATGTTGTTTGAGTTGGTTCACCTGGCTTGCTCCACGATCTTTTCCTCTTGATATTTTTGTAAACAACCCATTTTTCATCGCCAGTTATCGGTCGTTTTAAAAATGGATCATTTTCATTACGTTGCTTTAGCAAATCGCAGCTGTTAATGCGTTGCGTTAAATGCGTTTCTTTCAGTTCGTGAGCAACCCATGTATCGAGGTTTTGAACATAGGCAAGTTGTTTTAAGCGTTTTTCAATGCATGTATGTGATACATGAAGCTTCTCTGCAATTTCACGTGTTGTACTGTGACGATCCGAATCGATTATTGCTTTAATTAGGACGTCATCAACTTCAACTGGACGATCAGAGCGTTTTTCATCTTTGAGTGAAAAATTACCAGAACGAAATTTGGCAAACCAATATTGGCACTGCCGTTCTTTTAAGGCCCCGTCACCATAAACAGCAGATAACTTTTTATGAGCTTGCGATGCGTTTTTCCCTTTGCGGAAGTAAAAAAGCAAAATATGACGAAAATGTTCCTCTTGATTTTCCATTTTTCAACGAAGGCCAAACGAAAACTACGCAACCGATCAAAAACTTTTGTACTGATTGACAGCTAAATTGCCAACAAAATGTGTTTTATATTTGTACTACGCCTGCAAACCTAAATATTCAACTGAAGCCATCTATGAGTGAAATCCGCAATTACTTAGTTGCCAACCCAATATCTGCCAGTTTTTAGTGATAGTTAAGATATACACAAAATTTCAAAATTTTTAAGACTGTGTAGGTAAATAGGTCCTACATGCCTCAACATACAACACATACAAAATGGACCATATGGGTTTAGGGGCACTCAAACCGTGGAGAGCCAACAAATTTCATTTTCGTGATGCCAATACCTTACTTTTACTATACTACGTATGATAATACAGGAATGTAAAACTAAACCTAGACGAATTCGTCATTACTCTTAACAACCTAGCATTACTGTTACGTAATCTAATTGCTACGTGTGGAGTGGGGATACTTCATTGAACACGAGCGCCTATGGAGTGCACCACTCTGCAGCAGCCTTGCATTTCGACTAGTAGTCTGCAGCGCGGTACTTCAGCGCCGATAGTTTGTGCGTGTATGTACCAAACTTAGTACCTCGATCTCGATGAACCGTAAATAACTGTGCACTTTTTATATTGCAATACTTATTCGAAAAACTGTTCATTATTCGTGTCGCTTGACGCCGCTTAGAAATAGTTCAAGAATATCCAAAGGGAAACTCTACGTATACAAAGTTTTCCAAAATCAAGAGATAATAACATACCTTCGCATTCAACCATGGAACTAACTGCAGTGAGTTTATCAACGCTCTTAACTAACAGGAAAATTCGGTCCGCCGAGAGCACTAATTTTCACAATTCTGGAAATGGACCCAGACGTGCGCTTTTTGGAAATCCTGACGCCAACGAAACCGAGATATTATTAGAAGATCAGCATGAAATGGACAGGAGTCGATTTTTAAAGAGATTTGGCCTCGATATAGATAATTACGTGGATACATATGATCGAGAAAACGTGGAGCCCAAAAAGGAAGAAAAGAAAGCCCGGTCCCTGAAAGAGAAGAAAATGAAGATGGAGCGGGCTTTTAGGCCCTATAATAATCAAAGCAAAATAACAGGTAAGCTAATTTTCTTCTCTTAAAGTTGCATTGGGTAACTCTGATTTCTTTTATCCATTTTCTAATTAAATTCTGTAAATCATTTTGCAATTAATTTCTTTCGTGCTTTTTCAATGTAAGATTCAATGCATTTCTTCCATTCATTTTCAAGGTGTTTCTTCAATGCATCCGCCAGAATCGTATCAACCATATGCTTCTTCATCTTAGCGCGATCTACTAATAAGATTCTAGTCCTTTCTTGCATTAGGCGGGCATGGAAAGGTGGCCACCGGTATTTTGAAATCTTCGCATAAGTATCACCTGTTGTTGGTTCGTTGGTTCGATCATATGATCGTCCAAAAGCGCGGGAATAACTCACCTTTGGTTAGAGGCTGAGATGAAAGAGCAGGTGTTTTTTTAGTGGTTACAAAATTGTGGGAAGAATAAATTTATAGGTTTAAGTAGGGTTTATGCCATGGACGATACTGATTTTGTTATATTTAAGGCTGTGCACCTTGATTGTGAAATTTATTCTCTAACACATATGTATCAAGAGATTCAAAGAGACCGAATCTCCTTGATTTTAACACTTCCTCAGCATGCGGTGCGTGATGTATGGTTACAGCGGTAGCAGTACTGAGTGACACTGCCGTGCTCAGCTGAATACTGAAAATTGAGAGATTTATTTGCGTCTATAGTTGTTTGTTGTAAATGTGCTTCAGAGCGGTGTCTCCTAAAAACCCACCCCCTATTATACCGTGAAATCCATCTAATGCCTGGATTTTGGCGCCAATGTGAATGGTTCTTTTTGCTCGATTAGGTAATCTACGGAACATCTGAAATCTCCAGGTTGGGTCTCCGATAACACAGTCGACAGGTGTTCCCCCAGTCAGCAGTAGAAGTACAGAACCAGACCCTCAAGGTGTTTCACGTACCTACGCATTTGCGACCCTCTTTTTATCAATGAGAAGTTTGCTTCTGTAAGACTGACATTGATGCCTCATATGAGCGAACAACTATTTCTAATTGTTTATAGTTTCAGCAATAATAATTTCTTCATTTAATATTTATTGATAATTATTTTTTATCCTGACACATAAGCAAACGGCAAATTTTCTTTAAAAATGGTCACCTTTATGTGGAATTTCACTCGCACGAGCTGATCCGTTTGGAGCCCATAATAATTTCAAATCCTAGCCCATATACCTACATACGTTCCATACCGACTCTTAACGCGCAATTAATTTGCGTGCATTAACATACAGATTGAATTTGACGAGAAGCTTATCTAAAACGCAATGACTAATTCCCGCTGTTTTTAGAATTCGCTTGTTAAGAAATAACACAAGAAAAAAGATGACTTCAATTTGTTTGTTTCATTTTGTACGTCTAGCACAAATGATATAATTTAAAATCCATTAACACAATCTGTCTGGATAACCATTACCTTGTTGACGATGGTGATTTGCATTCACAATTACTGTAACGGTTTTAAAATTGCTTACTACCATTTTACGATGCGCTCAAAAGCCCTCTTTTGCTGTCTTCTGCCCGACACGAGACCAATATCGAATATCAACAAAAGAGTAGCATAAATAAGCCCAAGACGAATTAATAGTCGAATTCTTGGCCGAGCCATAAATCATATTTAAGATCTAAGCTAATAGAGACATCAAAATATAATGCTCAATCTATTCCTATGCCAAATTTAGGTAATTAATTCAAGTGCAAATAGAATTGATTATGAATGTATTGCTTTTAAATAAGTTCAGTTCAGCTTGGAACAACAAGCAAAACAATTTCTCAAATAAAAATTTGTAATTTGTGTTAAATATTTATGAACTTTTATGTTCGTAAAAATTTTCATGTATATCTTTAAACTACCAGCAATTATTTCAACACACCAAGAGCCATCATATTAAGTCCATTTGATACAGATCTACGGATATTACAAAACGTGTGCCAAATTTTATTAACTTGCCTCAAATAGCGGTTGTGCTATCGTGTTGACATTAATGTATACACAAAAATTCACACATTGACGACATGCTAAAAATATACCATTAAAATTCCTAAAAATTTGTAGGTAGAATTTTTAGTATTTATACTATTTATGAGGGTGCAAAAATTGACAAACTCTGGGCTTTACTAGTAATCACTGTCTTGTTGATAGTTGTCTTGACGCAGCATGCAAATGTTTTGAAAATTTGCTATTTTTCTTGTGGCAATTGACATAACTTACCCAGTACTGACTTATCTTATCTCTCCTGTCTACATCGAAAGGTACCAACTTCAGTCAGAAACGTCCGGTGATTGTAGGGCAACCATCTCTGTTTAGACTGATGAGGTATAATCGGTATGAATAACACCGTAAAAATGCCGTTGAAAAACATACAAAAACAACCATTTTTCTGGGTGAATCATTGTTTAAAAATCCCATTATTCTTCCCAGTGACTTTTAACACAGTTATAATACAAAAGTGTACCAAGGCTCAACCTACCAGAAATCGGTTTGTCGACCAGTAAGCCGACCGATCGACCGTTACGTTGATCGGAATTGCCTCGAAAATTCCGGCGGGAAATCGTTAGGATCGCAAGTAAAAATAAACCTAGTGAAAGCTACATCATCATGACTAAATGATGCGATGATGATGAGACTGGTCCCGACGCGTCTCGTCGAGCCCAAACTTGCTAATCGCTAATTTGAGGAAAGTGATGTCAGTTCCCCGAAAGCCCCCCCAGGCCTGGTTTAGTTAACAAAAGGTGAATGAACAATGTACCGTAGTACAGATTCTAAACTCTATATGTCTTTACATAAATGTACGTTTGCACATTTTATTTGTTTATGGTTAATAACGTTATAAAATAATTGACGATATTTCCTTCTTTACAGTTTTGCTTGAGATTTAAGAAGCTTTTATACTAGTTGCCCCTGTATTTCTTAAAATTTCCTTTAAAGGGATTTCATATTAATTAGGCTATTAACAGAGCATTTTTAAATTTTCAAACATTTCAAACGCTTTAAAGAGACAGTCAATTTGCCATATTTTTATGATCCAATAAACAAAACATGTTCTTCATAGTTTTGGTTCTCAGTTCAGGTCACAATTGATAGAAAAAAGCCCTTCCAAGATTCACTTTTATCAAATAATAAGTTTTGCAATTAAAAAATAGTTAATAGTTCCAACTCGTCGAGGACAAATGCAAGTTATAGGATTTTCTAGTTGTTATAATTTTATAAAAACGTTCTTGAAAGTTGAGTTTCATAAAGTGGAAAATTTAAAATATTTGGGACATAAATAGTGATTAAAAATTCGGTATATTTGCCATAAGCTAAAATTTTGAAATAAGGTGTGGTGTTTTTATGTTGAAATTATTGAAAAAGTCTCCCTGAATGCAAGTAAAATATTTCATCTCTCATCACAAAGGCTAACGAAGTTTTTGCTTTAGTTTTCTTTATATTTTATAACCTTCAGTTTATGTTCTGCAGCCTCAGAATGATGATTGAGGATATAATATTGAGGTGTAATATAAATACAATACTTCGAATTATTGAGTTTTAAATTTTTAATCCTTATCCTGCAGCAATATGGATTTGATTTTGGATTCTAGAAGTGTTGATCTTCGTTATCTTGAATTTCTATCCTCACAATTTTGAAGTTTTAGCCGCGAAATTTTTAATATATCATTCTGAAGTCTTATATTTTTGACTCTTTAAATTTGAAGTTCATATGTTTGATGGAATTGACTTTATTTAACACATAACATTAGTTTAAGACTTGAGACTTTTCTGCTCGTTTGAGCAATATGTTAAAGTATCGTATACTTAATTCTTTCTAATTACGTAGCATTTTGTTTTAGACTAGAACTATATAATTGAAAGAAACGTATGGTAAAACATAAATGTAAAATGTGAACAAATTAATCACCCTGATCGTTTATGCTATACATGCAACTATAAGGGAATGTTGAGTGAAGATACTCCAGGTATCCATCATTATTCACAAAAACAAAAACCACTGAAATAACGCTTAAAAAATAAATCTCAATGAGTACAATGCAAATTAAGTAAGATCTTTATCTCAAAACATAATAAATCCAAAATCGATTTATTTATCAATAATTACAACGCATGAATAAATTTTCAATATAGTTTCTTGATGATGCAGTAAATTGCATATTTTTTTGTAACTAGTAATTGCTGACTTATGTTAGCACATGACATGTTTGTGTTATTAAACTGTCTTTATTATGTATGTTTATTATATGATCGCGGGGGACCTTCTGTCTTAAATTACAGCGATTTAATTTGAGCGAAAATTAGCATAATCTCAACGCAAAAAAACAGAAAAACCGTTAACAAGATAATTTTGCATAGAAGCAACCCCATTGTCAACAAAAACTATTCTAGTCAGTGCAGGTGAAGCCCGCATCTTCCAAACTTAGGGGTTAGTTATCAATACACGTTCTAAATAAAATAGGGGCCGCTTTACAACCCCTTCTTTGACGGTGAACTTTTGGGCCACCAAGTCGCGGGACATTGTCTTCAAAAATACATTGTTTACATCACGAACTCTGTTACAAATACGTAATACATATATGGAGGACAGACAGATGTAAAAAAGGTGCGTCCAATACACAGCATATAGACAAAAAAGAATAGGCCCATAATTTGCATAGGAGCAGGGCAGGGGTGCCAACCCGCACACTTTTGGCCCGTGCTTGTCGCTCCTTATGAATAAAGGACACTTTGATATGGGTTTTCAATTAGATTAAAATTTATGGAGGTTTAGGCACACTTATGACCTTTTCAAATTTAAAATGCTGGGGACCCGTGCATTATGAATTTGAATTTTTCGACGTTTTTAAATTTCTTATTGTTGCGCGGGGCATAAATAAATAAATTTGAATGCCGAAGGAGAAATAAATAAAACATATGTCAATCTCCGGCTGATTTTGATCAAACTCCTAATTTACATGCCTATATTTTATTTATTTCTTCACAAATCTACATTTGTAATATTTATATTTACACTTTTAAGTCGAGCGTACACACAGATTTTGCCCTAAGAATTGTTCGTGCCCGTTCTCGTTTAACTCTATTTTTCTTGTTTCAGATTTTTGCCTCGCAAAGAAATCATCCTGCTTTCAAGGCACAAAACGGGATAAATAGATTCACTGCGTGCACATAAAGGCTTCCAGCTGCAATTAATATATAGAGTTCTTGCGTTATTATTGTACATAATATTTTTATCAAATTATCTTAGATCTAAAAAGTGTATACAGCATTTGCCAAAATCGACTGTAATTGATTAAGTAATTCTTAGAGTAGTAAGAATCTTTTTTTGCCTCAACTAAAGCGAGGTAATTATATCTAGTCTTCATTCTTGTTTTGTTTTATTTAATATTATTTTAATTTAAACTAATACCCATTAATAAGTTGTTGAAATCCTATTTATATTATGCTGTAAATTGTATTGTTTGAATAATAAAGACGTTCTTTTGGATGTGGTGTTTAATGCCCAAATGCCCAATCTGTAGATTATAGACAGATAGTGTTCAGTGTGCGAAAGTGTTTTAAAATCAGGTAAATCCTTTATATATTTTAATCCTTTCCAAAAAAAACTGTAGAAATGTTTAGTCAGACTAACAGAATTTGTTCATTAATTGAAATCTGTCAGCTTTTCCCTCATGATTTATCCGTACTAAAAGGACATAAATTACTTTTTAAAAGGATATGTTTCAAAACAGTTAATTACATTTATTAAGGCTACAACCCCAATCGGTCTAATTGATTCAATTGGTGTCATTTACCAATTACTCGGCAGCTTCTGATTAAAATTAATTGATCCACGTTAATTAAAATTAACTTCAATTTAAAAATATATATTTTCAATTCTGATAGCGATGTGTACTCGTGGAAATAAATAACGAACAAACGAGCTCTTGCGGTTTCCTTTCAAAATATTTTTAATATTTGTTTGTTGGCGATGGCTATTGTTTTGATTAGGGCGGGCGCTGGTGACGCTATTGCTTTTTGTGGTTTGGGTATTGTCTTTCTGTATATGGAAGTCACACCTTGAAGCGCCTGCTTTGTAAATATGTGACAGGAAATTCGGAAGACCTACGAAAATAACATTTTGGGACGAGGATGGGCCCTTGTCGGGCCGGTGCGTGAGTTCTGTGTACATATGATCACATGTGTCTCTCCTTCCGGCCACATATGCGATGTGGAACCCTATTACAGGATGCTTGTGTGTAAAAAGGTAAATCCTGGTGATGGTTTGCTCGCAGACTGTAGTCTGTGCTATCCTATTACGCGCCGTTGTTTTTCTGGCGAGAGTTTCCGCCTCTTGTAACTCAATCTTGCGAGTTAAGATTTAGTGATCTCATGAATTATAATTATTGCTACTTATCCTGCTGTAATGTTCGTTTAAATATAAATAGTCCTACTTATTTCTGGCACTAAGTGTTTGGAAATGGTCGTTTTTCATGTAGATGATAATATTTTATGATTAATTTCTTGCTTGGGCCACGAAATATAAAATTTAGTTATATTCTCAGTACGATTCGGTTATCGAGAACTTTGATGGAAACCTTAGCTTTCCTTAACCGTCGATCATAATTGATGACGCTTAGATATTAATTAGATTAAATTTCAATTGCTTTCATTCGATAATCCATAGTAAACACAGCTGATTTAGATATATATTTATTTAATTTATAAATTTATTGAATTACTGAAAGTAGTACCTTATCCATATTTTGAAAAATATTTGGACAAAACCAATTTTTTCAATTTCGGGCAGATGTTAATACTAATACTTAATTCCAGTTGACTATATGTACATATAGTCTGTTTCACTATTTAGCTGTGATACTTAAATTGGTGGTAGATCTAACAAATTTGAAACAATAGGTTGTTGCTTGAATCGTCTGTATTAATTAGTACTCGAGATATTAATTAGTGGTATATATTAAGAGCCATTGATGGAATTCCCTACATCATAAGTCGAACACAGACGAATTCTATTACTATTCAAAGAGTCACCTTCTTGTCTGCGCGTAAAACAGCTGACTCAGAAAAGACGAAATATAAAACTCCTTTTTCCAGATGCGCAAGTTTAAAATATCATTTTTTTCATGAAAAATACGCAATTATTTAAGAACAACAGTAAAACATTTTTTATTCCAAGTATTGGCCCTCGCTTTTTACACATTTTATCTATCTCTCGGGCAATTTATGGATACCATTCCAAAAGAAAGCTTCAACTTTCATTGATATCCATTGATCGAGCCATTTTTGTACATGCTCGAATATCTTGAAGTGTTGCTCAGCCAGTGCATGTCCCATCAATGAAAAGAGGTGATAATCAGAAAGCGCCAGGTCTGGTGAATACGGTGGGTGAGTATTTCAATTAATGCGTGGTTTAAATTGAACATTTGTTTGTCGGTAGCGGACAGTATTAACTGATTTGAGGAGCTCATAGTACACTAATCTCTTCTGATCCCACCACACACACAGTATTGTCTTCTTCCCAAAACGATCCGGTTTTGTTCTCGATGTTGATGGTTGTCCTGGCGTTACCCACGATTTCTTACGTTTGGAATTCTTAAAATATATTTCTTTGCCAGTTACAGCCTGATGCAAATAACCCTATGTTTTGTGGCGTAAATGCAGCATTTCGCACACGGTTTCCGTCTTTCCATCTGTTGTTCGTTCAGTTTGTGCAGAACCTATTTTCCAACCTTTTGACCTTCCCCATGAGTCTCAGTCAATCGAAAGTGGCTTGCCGAGTGACATTCAACTGCTCCGCCAGCAGTTGTAGTGTTTGTGTATCATTTTCTTCCAATAATGCTTGTTATATGTCGTATTCAAACGTTTTTGGTCGATTTTCATGATCTTTGCCAATAATATTGAAATCGTCACTTTTCAAACGTTGAAACAAGCGTTGACAGTTGCAGCAAGATTGCCGTAAGTCTCTACAAGAATTCGATGACTTTCCGATGCCTTTTTCTTTTGATTGAACAAGAAAATTAATATTTTAATCGACATTTTAAACTTCCGCATCTGACAGAGAGGAATCACGAGCCAAAAATTAATGGCCTAATAAACCAAAGACGAAAGCATATGTTTGCTTGGATTTTAGTTAATACGTTCGTTTCAATGTATTTCATTTGTTTTTCATTAATTATTTACGATTATAATACGTTTTATCTAGACCTATGTAATCGTTACGTTTAAAGAAGTCAAAAAGAAGCAGAAAAAGCCTGTTGAATTCTTAAGTTTCATAGTAAACAAACTTTGTTGTTAATGGCAACCTTTAATTGCAATATTGCCTTAGCTGTATAAACACATCGATCAAAGAAAGTGCCGTAATTGAAATAATCTTGGTTTCATAATTGCAGGCAGTTAGTCTAATAACATCTCAAATTTGTTCTATAATCATTCGTCAATAAACCTTCGCCAGAATTTATATAAACCAGCCATTTACATAAGGCACTCATTTCAAGATCTCATTTTCATAAGTTTAATTTAATATTTACCACAGTAAATAGTGAGCAAATTTCCAGCAATTGCAGATTACACAAAAAATAGATAAATTATAAACTTGCTTAAAAATTATATATCAGTCAGATATGATAATATTCGTTATAAAACAGGTATTGACACAAAAACCTGGTAGCCTTATTAATAATACTTTGATGGGCACGTACAAAATGTTATCCTAGCAATCAAAAATCATTTAAAGAAAAATTAGCTGAATTAAATTAAAAATAAAGCCGTTCACACAAGTCAACGCTGTTTCTAATAGAAATACGCGCTTATAAAGGTGAACGAATAGATAAACAGATCGTTCTTTAAAATGAAAATAATGCTTTTGCTGATTTTCAAAATATCAGCATAAATATGAGTGATAAGTAAATTGTATAAAGATGCCGTTGTTTCATTCTCACTTATGCAAACAAGAGAATATTTAACTAGAGATAAAATCTCGATAAATTGTGCAAATGAGGAAATCGGTAAATATTTGAAATACAGTAGTTTTTAGTAATTTCCTTATGATATACATATGCTAAGAATGGTTTAGCAAGAAGTTCGGTTATAAATTCAAGATTGTATGCGGATCATTGAGTGATGAATTAAAAAATAAAAAAATATTAGTATAAACTAAAGTAACAACTTAAAAGTATATTTGAAAGATATTCCAAAACTATACAGTGAATTCATTCCCAATAAAATAATTGTTAAACTACTGATAATTATTGGTGTTTATTAAAACTGTATAATAAAATGTGAAGGCAGGTATTGTAACAACTACCCTAAATTCACACGGATATGGTCAAAATTTATGGCATAAATCAGCATTATTTATTATGGTCAATCAATTTTAATGTAGTTCACTCCAAACAGGTAGTCCATACGCGCCCTGCGGGGTACAAAATTCCCACTGTTCTATCCATGTATGTATCGCACGAACGTATTTATGGAGTTTGTAACAACTGTACCAACCAACATATCGTTGGGCTGTCCCGCGTTGCACTGCGCTCTATGGTCCAGTTCCTTTTATTACCATTTGTCACGAATCAGTAAATTTTAGTAATATTGCTCCGCACTTAATTTATTTAACGGTTCAAACGTTCAATTCATCTTCCCACTTTGGTTCCTTTGGCTGCTTTCACTACAATTCACCTATTTAATCCATTTTTGGACGCACCTTTTTAACAGTTTTAAATAGTTGTGTTTCGTTTAAACGTACCAATTTTAAATTTAATGCGTTGTTTGGTACCGACTTTGTCGGTAAAATAGCCACTAAAACTATTTTGAATTGTTTGTAAATACAATTTTCATGCCTATAAAACTAGTTCGGATAACAAAATTGGAATTTACAATTTTTAAGTGCATATTTTAAACATCAATGAACATACATTCATACATCAGGATATAGAAGCTATAGTCTCTCTACATGCACATAATAACGGACATCACACGAATAAAGAATTAAATGATAAACATCAAATAACGTAATATCTGTTGACGTGTTGAATAGTGGATGAGGCCGGCATGCAACACGACAATCGTTTGGCTGTGACATGAAATGACACTTTTTGATCACCCTGTTCTCTGTCTAAGAACATTTTATTTTCCACGTTGTATATTTATGAGGTACAAAATACACATTAACGGTCAATGCAGTTAATATGTATAGGACAAAATGAGAAATTACCACATACATATGGTGCCACAAAATATTTGTCGTTTGCCACATATAAATAGTGCGAAACCATTATTCTTCGACATGTAAAAATTTGACAGAATTTGCTACCAATAATAGAAATATGATAATCTGGTCTCATCAAATTAAAGACGAGAGAGATTAAGATGCATATGTGCAGGTTTCACTAATACAATAATGTTAAGTTAACTACAATAAATGGATACACACAATAATAGCTGATGCTTTAACAAACGATCAGTTGTGAAAGTTGTGAAAGGAAAACATTTGATTTGAAACTGTTTTAAAGATACTGACAGGTTATGCTCATGTAATTTTAAATCAAGCTCTCCTGAAAATAATGTCCTAATTTCGAGAAACTTTAATTGGTTTTTAAATATTAATTACTCACTAATCTTTGCAGTAGTAGTTCAAATACTTTAAAAATTAATATTAAAAACGAAACAGTCGCTTCGTGAAAGTCGAGGCTTTTCGGCGGGCGCGATATTACTTTTCATTCGAGGTCTCGCATCTTTTCAAATCCAATCAAATTAAAAATAATTTATTTAGTGTAAAAATGGTCAACATTGTACAATTGCCTGACGGCTTACAATATTTAGGCTTATTTTAACCTATAACTCCCTACTTTTCAACTTAACGTTGTACTACTGTGATCAAAACGTAAAATGAATTTGTTTATAAACAGTAAATTCTTTATTTATTCTTCCAAATCCATTTAATCCCCTTCAAAGTAATCCCAATCCGATAAAACACACTTTTGCCAACGGTTTTTCCAGTCCTCGAAACAGCCGGAATAGTCTTTTTCCGGTATAGCATTCAAGAACTTCTTCGATTCGGTTTTATCTCCGCAATCGTATCAAAACGGTATCCCCGCATTGGTCTTTTGAATTTTTTGAATAGCCAGAAGTTGTATGGAGCCAAATCAGGTGAATACGGTGGTTGCGGAACGATATGAATCGAGTTTTTGGCAAAAAAGCCGCGAAAAACAAATACAGTATGACATGGTGCATTTGGCACCAATCGAGACTTGACGCGTTTGAGACACAAAAAATCCTTCAAAATTGTTTGGGCTGTGCCAAATGATATTCCAACAGTATCAGCAAGGTTTCTAATTGTCAGTCGACGATTTTCAAGCACCAAATCTTTGATTTTTTGGACGTGGCACTCGACGGTAAACGTTGATGGTCGTCCAGAGCGCGGTTTGTCTTCAACGCGTTCTCGGCCGGCTTTAAACTCGTTGTGCCACTTATAAACGTTTTTTCGTGCCATAGTTTGATCACAAAAGGACTTCCGCGAACATTTTCAATGTATCTACACAAGAATATTCGTTTCGCAAACAAAATTTGATACGTTTTTTGCTCAGCAAAATCATCCAATGTAAATATCAAAAATTAATTTTTGGTTGTTTACAAAAACACGTGTAACTCGGAGATTATTAAAGCTTTTGGCAAACAGACGTTTGGCAAATGCTATAGATAGTCCTAGCAATATAGGAAAACAATGTGCCTGACTTCCTTATGCTCGGGAGTTTTAAATGACAATTTCACCTTACTTTTTGATTACAATAGCATGTGTTATATTATGATAGTATTTATTGCAATGAGTTTGTGAAAAGTTATATTAATTCAATCAGGAAAAATTTGTAAAACACCTGAATTCGTGACTACAAAGTCCTAGTTTTTAATTAAACTAACGTAACAAGTAACAAGATATTTCACATGCATTAACATGCTAAGGTGCCGGCCAGGAGAAGGCTTTACCAACGTGTTCGCACAAATCTGGAAATCGCGACCAGGGCCAGTTATGACGGTGTTCACTTCACTTTACTACCACATTTTGTAGATCAGCCGTGATCTCTTCAGTGAATGCGCCTACGTTCAGCGTTAATTCGGAACTTCTGATCTGGTGGCTGAAGAATTGATATGCAACTCTGGAGATGTAATCGTCTATGTATTTCACTTCGGCCCCATTGTGGACGTCGGTGGTGTCATCTCCCAGCTTTTGGTACGTCGTTTAATATATGTCCGGCTTCCCATTCTCGTCATGGAAAACAACACCCTTCCTATTGGCCAGTTATGGACGCTTGTCGTCGATCTCTTGCTTCAATATGATCAGTTGTCGACAGTATAGGTCCAATTACATCGAATACAGTAAAACAATCTTCGTCATTAATCCAGACTTGGCGATTGTTTGGATCGACCCACTATGCTTGGACCAAAATCTTTTTCACCTGTTGTTCTTGTATGTGATCTATTTTTCATGCCAGTCACCATGCACTTCAAAAATGGGGCGATTTCATTCTTCAGCAAAAATTCGTGGATATCAATTCGTTCCAAAAGTTCTTTTGCGTCTATTCTTGGGGCACCTATATAGCGAGGTTATTTTAAGACCAGGTTTACGCAAGGAAATGCTAATTCGCACATAGCTCACAACAAACTTGCTTTTTTGGTATAGTAAAACGTTGAATTAGTGGATTATCCTACATACAGTCCCGACCTAAGCCTGAAAGATGTGCTAATCTCTTCAAAAACCAGGAC
Organism: Helochares maculicollis; assembly: GCA_033557835.1. Classification (NCBI taxonomy): domain Eukaryota; kingdom Metazoa; phylum Arthropoda; class Insecta; order Coleoptera; family Hydrophilidae; genus Helochares; species Helochares maculicollis. The sequence continues at coordinate 23,263 of JAWQRO010000487.1, read as the reverse complement.
CAGATTGCATGGCCGTCAGAAGACGAGGGCGACCACTTTAAAATATACGAGGGAAGTCCGATAAATACTTAGCTTCATCGGCCATTGACGCTAGTACCGCAAGAGGGATTTATTATCGTGTAGTACATTTTCGTAGGCGGCTACTGTCAAAATTTTAGCCTCGTAGTTTTGTTTCCACCTGTGTGGGAGCGGGTGTGTCCACGGATTTTAGAAAAATGGATAAAGAGCAATATCGCTCGGTGATTCTTGACTGATTCTGTTTGCATACTTGCTAAACTGGTGAGGTTTAAGATCAACTACACGATAAGAGATTTTTACTCAGATATTTTAAGGCTACTTCGGCTTATTCTCGATGGAAGATGGAACTAGCATTTAAAAGGTACAAAAAAGTTGTAGTCAATACTACTTTATTAGGAAATATAAAACATACATTTTTAAGATGATCATTTTTATAATGGTTTCGCTTATTTGAAAATGAAAGTTAATTGGTAACAATATAAATAAGACAAATTACAACAAGTTACAGAACTTTCTTTTGATTTTACTTTTTTCAGCAGCCCATGGAAAGTATAGCAGGATAGCATATTTACACAAATCTAGGTCCCAGCTCTATGTATTTAAAAATGTTTCTTCAATTAATTTATCGTAAGCACTTTACAGTGCATTCACTAAAAAATATTATTTTATTTGGGTAATATCAATTATGCTTATACATCTGCAATAAACCATTTATCTATTCATTAAAAAGCAATAATGTAAGGTTGAATTCTCCAAGATGAAATACGAGACCGGTTCGATAAGTATTTAGACTTACCACCCGATGGGGCCAATATCGCAAGAGTGATTTATTATCGTGTAGTACATTATCGTAGGTCCAAATTTCACGCGAATCAGAATTGTTGTTTTGTTTGGACCGTGTGTGGAAGCGGGCGTGTCCGCAGATTTTAGAAAAATTGAAAAAGAGCAATATCAGTCGGTGATTCGATTGTTGTTTTTGGACAGGAAGTCGCACAGCGAAATCAAAGTGCGCTTGGATACTATGTACGGTAACTCTTCTCCTTCGATGGCGACCACCAAAAATTGTTTCAACGAGTTGCACGTCTTTTTATGATAAGCCACGCCCAAGTGTCCCAAAAATGGCTAACATATTAACATGACATAAATCCACGATTTTGTATTATCATACCATCGATTGAAGGTGCGCGAGGTAGCTGAGATAACTCAAGAGACCGCGTGTGTCATCCTGCATGAAATTTTGGGCATGAGAAATTGCAACTGTACGACCACTTCAGATCATTGTTTGACGTTGTTTAAACGCAATCCGAAGAAATTTTTGCGTCGTTTCGTGATTGTCGACGAAATAGACATCCACTGGGATTCTCCAGATATCAAGGAACAGTCGAAACAGTGGACTTCACCCAGCAAACGTGCTCCAAAGAAGGCGAAGACTGTTCTATCGGTCGGAGAGGTGATGGACACTGTTTTCTAGGATTCAGTAGATGTGATCTACATTGACTACCTGAAGAAGGACAAAAGGGGTCACAGGGCTCTACTATGCTGCTATACTAGTATTGGGCCGATTCAACGCCGAAATGCAGAAAAAACGGCAACATTTGGAGAAGAAAAATATGCTCTTCCACCATGCCAATGTACTGGCTCACACTTGCTGCTCCATTCACCGTATTCTCCAGATTTGACCCAGTGCGACTTTTTTGTTTCCAAATTTGAAAAAATCAATCGCCGGACGGAAATTTGAGTCGAATGAGGAGGTCACGGAGGCCTACTTTGCAGACCTCGAAAACGTATTTTTCAGATGGGTTAAAGAAGTTAGTTCAAGTGCATCGAGCTAAAGAGAGACTATATTGAAAAATAAATCGCCACTTTTCCAAAATGTTCGTTTATTTTGTAGGCTAAGTACTTATAGGTCTGCCCTCGTACAGACAACATGCTAAAAATCGTTAAAATAAGTTCAGGGAATGTAAAAATAAATGGTTTTATTTAAAAAAATTATCATGGATACTTAAGCTTTTACAACGCGTCTCTTGTTTATGCGAGGTTACCCAATTGGCAATTGCTGTTTCGTTAAACGCTTGAAATTTCTGATAATTACTTATCAATACTTGCTTCTTAAATCACATATTTATATTTACTCATATAAGATCCATCTATCGAAAATAAATTGTTGAAAATTTAGTCCGAAATGCTCTTGCCATAGCAAATGAACGTCGTTAGCATATAACATTATGCAAAATAAATGTTAGATTTGTGGGCCCTACTACATTTATCCTGTTTGGTTCGTTTGCTAGAAATGTGCTGAAATATATATAAACGTTTAAAATGAATGTTTACAATTGATTAAATTGATATTGATTAAATACTAACTAGTGAAATGTACGTTCCGGTTTTATTGCAGAACGACAATTTATTATCGACGTCAAGACATAATTAATAGCGATTATAAATTTGAAAACTTTGTATTCAAATGATTACAAAGGTATTTTAAGTGTGGCTATGAGATCTCCCCTTTGAAACCGCAAATCGAAGTGGCGCCAAGCCCAGTCCCTTTTGTCTATTTACCTCAGCTGTCTGCGAATACTTCCTCAAAGATTTACGTCGAAAAATTTTTTGGTAAATATATTGTATATTGTTTATTTTCGAGAATACGCACGTAAAAGTTTTAGTATAGACAAAAGGTAGGTAGGTGCGATTCTTGTTCAAACTGGTATACCCTAGCTAGGTAAAGCACCCACTCATCGAATAGCTGGGAAACCCTTTCGGCTTCAAGACAATAGCCATTTAACTCAAAATAAAAACGTTTGCATTGTCTCATCTATCAAAAAGTTTTTTGCAAATCAGCTCATGGTAATTTGTCTGCAGATTCTTAGAAGAGTTGCCGGTTATTAATGGAATAGATACCTAGGACACCTACATGAATCGGATGCAGACTGTCTGTGATGTCTGCTGGGTGTTATTGCTGTTGGTGCCGATGCCGATGATGGCTGTCTTGACTCGTGCGGTCGTGGAAAGTGTCGGGTGTGCATACAGCACATCTGTGCGGTTTTAAATAATATTTTTAGACAGAAAGTATGAAGGATTGACTCTCCTGGGCAAAATACAGATGTTGTCAGTTAGCAGCTGGAGGGCTTTTATTTTTGGAAGCGGCAAGCCACCTACTCAAAGTGAATTATGGCCCCAAGGGTTTGGAATTATATTTTGTTTAGTTTCTCTGTAATCGTTGAGGTAGTATTTTCACCTTTCAACCTCGATTTGTTGGACAAACAAATTCAGATTGTTCCATTTGAATAGTTGGACAAATAAACTCAGATTATGCTATTTTATCTCTTTGCGGAAATGTTTGATTAGCAGCGTGTTTTGATCATTCTTTTTCTTTAGTGGCGATAAAGAAAATTACCTATAAATAAACAACTTCTATTCAATATTGATAAACTGATGTGCGTTAGCTGCTGAATTAAACAATATTCGTTTAAACATTTTAAATGAGAACTGCATATTTTGATAAGGTAGCTTGCTTATTAAGTTATTTTTGTTGTACATTAAGATATTAAAATACAAAACTACCGCCTGTCATCATGTATGCATTTGTGAATTGTAATGTACCAACTCTAATATCTAATCTAGAGTTTATCCGCTTCAAAGCCCAAAAACAAAGAATGCAATCGTCTTGAACGGCAGATGCTCTAAATGTGATTAATTCCGGTACGGCTCGCAAAGAGCAGAAGAACGAAGCATCAGGATTTGTTTTAATGAATGACAGGTGCATTCAGTGCGGAAAAAATTGAATTCTGATCGATAAGCAAAGATGAATGTGAGAAAAGGCGAGTCGAACTATTTTGACCGTTGGAAATTTATCGTAAATGCACACATTAAAACAGTAATTACGGGCCGGGTCGCACACTTCTCATATTTGTGATTAAATTCCTGATGGTTCGTAAAAACCATAACGTGTAATTTTTATCTAAACGCGATATAAACACCCGTATATTTGAGTAGTTTTAATCGAAACCAATATTCGAGGTGGATAGCCGTAATAATGTGTACCTTGGGAACAAGGGACAAACACAAACATTAATTTTGTCTGTGCCCGTGCGTTATGGCTGATGATTTTTAACCGTCATCAGCACCAGAGTGGAACATTGCAGTGTTGTGCCACTCGCTCGAACTCTACCGGTAATTTTACATTACATCCGCCTCTGCAATTTATTCTCCGGCTTAAAGCAGTAAACCACAATGCCAATGGTTTACAAAAAATACATTTTTTCTGAGGGTCTCTTCACTGTAAAAAAATCTGTATACAATCTGTAATCGTATAACGTTTTTTTATGGTTAGGGGTAACTAAAGCAGCAAATCCATCCACCTTGTAATTATCCCACGTCTGTGCTCACTCTTTTAAGAAATTTATGTAAAATAATTCACCTGCTCCAATCTAGTCGTTACGCTGCAAGATCCACAAAAGAACGAATGGGAACCGTACATAGAAAAGAGAAACTAGCGGCCGTTGGCTGCTTGCTGGGACACAAAACGCGATACGGTAATTTTTTATCGTTATGCATGCATTCACCAGGTCGAGATTTATTCGTTAATTAAGTGTGGGAGTTATAACCGACGAAGCACGGTTTACCTACCTCCAAATTGAGGGTTAGAAAGAAGACGGATTGTCCTTTTTTGTCGCAAATTATAGTGTGTGAAAAACGAGATTGGGTTTCATGGAATGAAGTAAGGCGAAGAGACATTCCTTGCTTGAACATTATATACTCCCATAGTAACAAAACTACAATATATTTTTAATATAAGCCATACAGTGTGTTTTCTTTCAAATTCACAGTTGTAGATAAAACGTTGATATGTATTTTAATTAAATGATAACTAGCAAGCAAAGACAGAAGACTTCCTTCATTGGCTGTTCTAACGTATTGCATGTATTTCAATTTATGGATAACGTTAATTACACTGTGCTTAAAACGTGCCTTATAAGCAGCTTACTAATTTTATTCATACATACAATTCTTTAAAAATTTTTGATTATTGAAATTTAATGGAGTTTATGTGCTTATATTCTATATTGATAAAACCAGTTCAATGTTCATAGATGCGTAAGTGGTTATATCTAAAAACAGCAGTTTCTTTTCAATAAAAGTTATTAAAATGAGGACAAAATTAAAAGCACACGAGTTGCTCCGAAAATGTGGCAGGTGTAATTGAAAATGTATTGGTTCGTGTTTAAGGGACAGAAAAACTAAACAAAACATAAGCCGGGGACAAATGAAGTCGTAGTGCCATTAACGAAGCTGCTACCAAAATTGTCGCGATTCGTTTAATTGACACGATACAATTCGCATTTTATCGTTGCAGTAGAAAGTCTAAAATCATCAGTTTTGAGCTTGTTTCAAAATGGCAAACAATTGAAATGTAGATCTTCAACAGTGAAACCGATCAAAAAAACGATCATCGATATTTAAAACCTAGGATTATAGAATTGAAAATCAAAACAGGATAAGAATCAAGGAATCGAAGTGAAATATACGAAATATCATTATCAAAACTTAAAGAGTGTCTCCACAAAACATTCATGGATACAATATTTAGTGAGCCGTTTGTATTGTAAATTTATTTATGGTGTCGATTTATTCATAATCAAAAGCTTGCATTTACGATGTCAGAAAATCAAACCAAATTATATTTCCAATTATCATAAAGGTTAAAAAAAGAATAAAAATTCGCTAAATTTACTAGAAAGGATGTTACAGGATTGTAAAATATGTCAACAATTACATGGATTTTATTCTAAATTGCACGGAAACGACATTTTTTAATTTTGAACAGTGGAATCTCGAAATTTTGAACGGCATGCGACTTCTGGAAACTCTACGAACGTAAATAAAGTCAATACAGTATACCCATATAACGTACTTATCCATACTACTTTTATGTGTTTTATGATTAAACGCTTACAATTGAGCGTATAGTAAAATATGACGGAATTAGAAATAAATACTAAGTTAATAGTAAAACAGATATTAAGCCAAGAAGCCAAGGAAATAAATCCCATAAAGCAAACAAATATAAAAATTTAATCAATTACTAACACAGAGAAACAAAATGATGCAATCACTAGTGAGAAAAGACGCATAATTGAAGGAAGAGAGTGAGAAACAAACTCAAGAGATTGGAAAAGATAAGAATGAGAGATTCAATCCTGAAACTTAAATTGTGAGAGTCTGAAGTATGTAGAATAAAATTATTCATACAGAAATCAAATCTCTAAGAGATTGAATATCGACGAATATTTTAAGACCCTACAGTTGGAGAAAGACATCTTGAATAAGCTCAAAGAATTATGAAAAAAGAGACCTGATAAATGCTCAAGGCTTCAAAAATCTTCAATTAACCACTTTTGAAACAATCTCCATGTGAGTACTCCTCAACTGTAAAAACAAATAACCTTGAACATGGAAAACAAAAAAGGCATTCCTTAAATCAACCTTGAAAACATTAAAAATGAAGAATGCCTCATATCAATGATCCTACCTGAAAGAGTTTGTATAAATTTGTATTTCTAAAGTTATGTCCATGGATGCAGAAACCAGAGCGAGGTATGAACTCGCGAAAAGCAATACTTTGATGGAAAGGTATTTCGCTGTTTATTTAATAACACCTGCTTAACGAAACAGTAAAATCTGAGATTCTAAAGGTCTTCGTTCAACAATGCCAAACTATACTTTTTTGATAACGGTGAAATTCTTCTAATCGAAGGAATAAATGAGGGATATGATATTCAAATTAAAACACAGTTACCAAACAGTACGGATTTAAATGTTGTTGATATGGGCATATTTAATTCCATTCAACAACTTCAGCACCGGAAATCGCCAAAAATTATAGACGAATAAATGTGCAAAACGCTTTCAATAAATGTAAGTATAGACAAACTAGACACCTTTTTAATTCCTTAAAAGTGAATAAGGTCAACTGTGATAGATTCTGTTGGCAACAATAAAAATTGAACATCTGAGAAAAGCAAAACTTCGCCGTGAAGGATGCTTAACTCTATTGCTATTGTGTAGTGACTAGATTCTTGCTACAGCTCGCAATTTATTTTAAATGTATAATTCTCAGGTCAAACATTGTTTTAGTAAGGTTTAAGTTAATAGAAATTGAGTTTAAATACAACACCTATAGGAGAAAAATTGCTTTTTGTAGTTGCACATCATATTTTAAGATAGGTGAAGTATGAATAAATCAAAACTGTTAAAAAAATTATTGCCTACCCATATTTAAACGCTAATTGAAAGAGACAAACAATCGAAAACGTAAAGCCAGAGAATGCATATACACAAAATTTTTTCATTGGCAGGCGGCAGGTGAGAATGAAACCATAATTTTAGGCAATCATCGAAAATTAGCCGTTTCGGCACACGACTGCTTTCAGATACGATTATTAAATTAGACCCATATTGTACTTGAATTGATGGGTGGACAGGGTGGACAAGAGGATCATGCAATAATAAATACCTGAAATACAGCTGTCCGCAAGCACACGCTCTAATTAGGCGCACAGCAGAAAAAATAACAATGCTCATTGTGTAGTGGGCGGCTTTTGTACCACACTAACAACGTTCAGAGCTTTGTACCCTTGTAAATAAGAAATGCGTCAGAGCTGCACAACTATTTACAAAAATCTATACAGTACATAACAATTTTCACATGACAATACTGTTTCCAAAGTGAAGAAAACAGAGAAACATTAGCTGGCCGAAACAATATTTGTTCAATAGCGACTCATATTTTATTATATTCACCTATACAGGATGTTTCAAAATTAAGCTACAAAATTTAAAGAGGTGGTAGATTTTAGAAATAATAAGCGATAGGTTTTTGTTTTCACTTCGAAGCATAATTAGTAACCGAGATATTAATTACATGTACATGTTAAGAACCACTGTTGGAATTCCCTATGACATCGTCAGTCGAATGATGACAGACGAATTTTATCGGTATTTCAAAGAATCACCGTCTTGTTTACGCTTAAAGCATCTGGACTCGAAACTGACGAAATAATAATAAAAAGCCCACGTTAAAAAGCAATAAAGAAGAGTCAAAAAAGTTAAAAGCCCCATAAATTTCAACTCGAGAGGAAAAACAAGCGCCACATGTTTGGTCGGATTGCGTTCATTTCAATTTGTTTTTAATACATTATTTACTATTACATAAGTTAGGTAAACTTTCCTTTGTGACTTATTCAAAGAAAAACAATATTTACTAATATCCAAATCATCTGAACTTACTACGCACGAAACAAGAAAAACCATCATTTTATTGTAAACAAGGTGATAAAAATGAAAGCGGATGCTCATCAAAAAACGTAAAGCGCAATAAATTTACAACCACAGACGCAAGAGAAGGGGTACATGTTTTTCTGTTGTCGCAATAACATGTATTTGTACTATTAATTGTGATAGAAAGTGACCGTAGTCCATCGTATTTAAGTAGACACCGCATTTTAACGATAAAGAATGTCGACAATTAAGTTATTGTTTAGTTTGCGATGTATGATGTAACCAGAATAACATTTTACTTAAATGGTTGCTTATGTTCTTTTTTCTGTCTTTATGTTATTAGAAAGGTTTTGTGTTCGCGAAATAATTTTATCTCTTGATTATGACGGATCTAACGGTTTGTTTTGATTGTGATGCCGGTATTTTATAGAGATAAAGGTGACGTTAGTTTGGGATGTAGGATGTAATCATCTTTCTTGCGGCGGAAAATACAAAGCGATCTTTTTTCAAGGTCAAATTCTGTTTTAAATGATTCCGAAAAACGTGGAGCTATAAATTTTGACTTTAATGGTTGTTTATGCCCTTTTTCTGCTTCTTATTGATAAGGACGGTTTTGTGTTCATGAAAAAATTTAACCTCGAGGTTTTGAAGGATCTAACGACGTGTTTGATTGGGATGCCGATATTTTTATAGCAATAACGATGCCGTTGTGTCTGCAAAATATTCTTTAGGCCAGGATGGTTTATCGGCATCATCTCAATTATGCCAGAAGTCCCAAATTAGCCAAATTTTCAACATTTTTATTTATAGTTAGAAAACACCAGGTCATGGTCACATTGGTGTTCTTAACATGTGGATTAAGTATTGGAAATTAATTCTGCAACACCTGTATATTTACTGAAACAAAGATGATTGATGATAGTATTATGACGCAATCGTGTACCCATGGCTACTGATGAAATTAATTATGCAGACACTATTTTATATGAATTCTATCTAACAAACAGAAATGCTTCAGAATCGCGTAAAAATTTATTGATAATATTAAGTAAAAGTGCATTTTCTAATAAAACATGCAGAAAATTGTTCGACAAACCTAAAAGTGATTTCGACCATTCTGATAAGCGGCATTTTGGGCAACAAACTTTGAACGACGTCCATTTTATCAAGGTTATGTTAAAGCAAAAGTCGATTTTGACATCAGAGATTGCTGAAAGGCTTAATTCAGATCAACATTCCTAAATTAGAATTGTTGAAATGAAAATGAAACTGGATTACCTACAAAAACTTAGTAAGGAAAAGAACATACTATCAACCCGGAAAATCTGCCTCCTCCACTATCTATCAGGTGGAACATTTAATGGCCGATGCATTATGAGCTTTTGAAATCTAAGATAAATAACTCAATTCAGAGAGTTACTACCATCAATTAGATACTTTAAACACAGCACCTTAAGAAAAGACACCGTCAGCGTTCAATGGGAAGGACATCATACTGCTTCATGATAATGCCAGGCCATACGCTGCGTTCGCTACTAGAAAGAATTTCGCAGAGCTGGACTCGTAAACTTTGTCGCATCAGCTATACCCCCACATCTACCACCCTCCGATATTCACTTGTTGCTATCCTTGCAAAATTTTTACAACGTAAAAATATCAAAATCAAACAAATATCAGATTAGCACTGGTTCTTTGGGTCTTAAGATTTAGGCAATTAAAAAATGGAATGCACAAACTGTGATCACGACAGCAAAAATTATAAATAAGAATGGCAATTATATTATCCAATAAAGTGTATTCCAGGTATCAAAAGGTTTTTTGAAATTCTGTTAGCCTGTTTGAAGTTTCGTCTTAATGCACGCCACTATTATCATAGTTTTGATCGTGGTATTTGTCTTCATTTGATCCTGTTGAATCTTTTCAGAAAATCCTACCCAACCTAAAAGCTGTGCCAATTAACCTGTAGTTTTAAAGAAATAATTTCTGAGTTTATGAATCAGTGATGATAGTAGTTCCCAAAAATTGTTGCTTCACAAATGTCTTGGCCTATATTTACTTTTAAATAATTGTTATTGCTTAAACTTTTTAGAGATTCGTTTCAAGTAAAGTATTTTTTCTTTGTTCAGTAAATTTTTCGAAGTTGTAGCAACAAAATCTGCGAACACAAAAGGCGGACACACAACCACAATTACTTCAAAAGTAGTCAAATTGTGTTCAGGAGACCTCTTTTTTACAAAAACTATATTTTAGGACACACGGGTAGAAATCACAGAGGCGTTAGAAATAAATTTAAAAAAGAAGAAAAACTTAGTGACTTTTGTCGCAATTAAATCTCAAAGTCATATACCTAACAAAATAATGGGAAACGGCTTCTCCCAATTATTCCAGTCAGTTTTTGGTAGAAAGCAAATGAGGGTCCTGATTGTAGGTCTCGACTCAGCTGGAAAAACAACAATTTTATATAAACTAAAAATGGGGGAGATAGTAAAAACCATTCCCACTATAGGATTCAACGTAGAGACTGTCATTTACAAAAATATTTCCTTTTTAGTATGGGACGTAGGAGGGCAAAATAAATTCCGAAGCCTGTGGAGGCACTACTATGAGAACACTGAGGGGCTTATATTCGTAGTTGACTCCTGCGATCGAGAAAGACTAGATGATACCAAAGTAATCCTCCACAATATTCTCTTAGAAGATGCTCTCCACGATGCAACCCTTTTAATATTAGCCAATAAGCAAGACCAGCCAGTAGCAATGTCTTGTCCTGAAATTCGGGACAGGCTAGAACTTTATAGGCTGAAAAATAGAAAGTGGAACGTTCAGGGATGTTCAGCTATTAATGGAATTGGTTTGTATGAAGGTCTGGATTGGCTGTCGGAAGAAATCAGCAGAAAGAAATACGCTTGGAATCTATTTTAATTTTAGCGTAAATAAATCTTTATCATTTAAGATAATACCAACGATATTATTAGCCTTTTAATCGTATAACTATTTAGCAGATGGTTACTGCTGAAATAACTACAAGCTATGCAACTTTCTGTGCGTAACTGTAATGACGGTTGCTACATTAACAGGTAACACTCATCGGATTACAAATTAAATCCTTATCGGAATTAACTAATGGTATGAACAGTCAGGTATAGTTGCTTATGTAAAATTAAATAAAAGCTAGTTTTCATAAGCACATTGGCTTAGTACATGCATAATTTTTTTTAATTAGGGAAGAAAGGTACAAAATATATATTTCCCAAAAGGTGTCTCTTATCACTCTAATTATGCTCTAGTCCACCAACAAGTACAAACTTTAAAAAAGTGCTAGATAAAGTTTTGCACTAGCTCTATAAAAAGAGTGGATTGTCTGGCAAAAATGTATGCACTCGTTTCTTTGATCATATTCGAGGAGCAAATCGATCTTGTTTATTGCTGCTGCAAACCTTAGAATTTTTCAATATCTTGTGTATAATTTTCTTTCTGCATACACAACTTTTGTTATAACTATTTTTTCTTTTCTTAATATCTAGACAAAACTGAAGATAGGAATTAAAATCAAAAAAGAACATTTCTTTCCTAGAAACAATCAATAAACGAAGCCAACAATATAACATTAACTAATTCCAAAGAGAAACAATTTTAATTCATATCACCCTACTGGCCAAAAGAATAAAATCATAAAATCTACCAGACAAAAAAATTGAAAAAGAATACATGAGAAAATTTGGAAACAAGTTTAGGAATTATTACCCAGATAAAGTGATAATACAAATTCATTTATAATTATAATGAATAAAAAAAATAAAATATTTATCCCATTCAATTCTCTTTATCAATTCAATATAATTACAGCCTTTAGTTCACCAATAAAAAAAATCATCATGAACAAATGTGGAACCAAAAAGGATATACACATCATTTGTAACATACATTCCAAATAACGCAATAAATATTATGGATAATCTCAACCACTAAAAACAAGGCTCCACGAACATAATGCAGTACAACACAATAACCATACAAGCAAATGAATAAAATCACTCATTTGACTACAAAAACAAAAATTCTGAAAACCAAAAGCAACCCAGTCGAAAGACATTACCAACCTGTCCCTAAGAGTACCTCCACAAAAATATAGAATGCTTCGAAGTAAACAACACAATATTACAGGTTACTATTAAAAATATAGTTTACAAACAATTAAGGAGGTAGTAAAAAATCATTTTCAAACATATAGACATAAAAAATCTATTTCTTCGATACATTAAAACTATTTACAAATAACAATAATAATCAACACATAAAAACTAAATTGTCTTCAGGTATATGTATCCATATGTATAAAAGGTTTCATAAAACACTTAAATCATAGCATATACATATTCAGGTAAATTAACCAAAATAACGATGTAAATAAATTAAATCAATCTTTGGCCACTGTGAAGAAAACGCTATAACAATAAGCCAGTAAGTCGTGTAATTACAGTTTAAGTACATCTAGCAAAATCAAAATGTCTTTACATTTTCAAAAGTGAAACCTCAGTAAACTGGTTTAACACAATAGGAATCAACAGACACTAAAACATTACAAACCTTTGAGGGCTTAATTCAGCCCTGCTAAAGTAAGCAATAAGATTTAACAGAAAATTGGAAGTCTTGAATCATTTTAAATTTTCAGGCAAGTTTCAAATATGAATAGCAGTTTGCCAGGCTTCATATATTGACAGGCTTTGATATGTACAAAATCTTGGAAAATAATTATTCCATATTAAGTTTGAAAACATTCCGCTGAACTTTCCGGTAAATTAGCAAGCCAGACAATACCAGGGTCACAACGATAGCAGCTACCACTCCAATTACGATAGGGATGCTGGTGCTGATGTTACTCTCTTTTATTGTATTTGAATCTGCAAAATAGACAAATTTAAAATTTTTCATACTCTAAGAAATTAATAAGCAAATGGTTAAAATTTGAAGTTCTCTCGGATCAAAGATTAATTGACCTTAATAGTTTCAATTGATTCGAATAATTATAAAAGTACTTTTTCTCTATTTACCCTCTGTGATTATTGAGGAGGCCTCTTCTGGAACCACAACATACATCTTAGATATCCTCAAACCCACTCCTTCATCAAAGCTAATGAATTCTTCTCTATTGGTTTCATCCAATCCATTTTGTAACAAAGAAAGATTGTTTTTCTCAAGAGACAGAGGGTTGCTGTCTTTAGTATCTGTCAAGTTAATGTGAACTCCACTTATAATATTGGAACGCCCGTCGACCTTCATGCTTAAAGATACAGAGTTATTGAAGTCACTACCATTGGATTTCCAAGTCACGAGAATTAGCTTCTGATCACCTGAACAATGTCCTGCTAGTTTAGCATTTGATGGCACTTGCATTGTGGTACCCTAAAAAAAATCAAATTCATCAGTTTTTCCTCAGCCAAATTTTAAACTGAAATGATACTTATTAATAAAAAATATTGCTTACGTTTATTTTAACTTTCAGGGTGACATTGGCCATCAAGCACATTTTTCCATCTTGGTTCATGATTTTGCCTGACACATATTGATCACTTTCATTGAAAGCGTCACTGGAATCTTCTATAATACTTGTGGAATCTTCAGTTTGCACCAAATTTTCATCGTAATCATTGTCAGTGTCTGATGCAGCATCTACAGATATATTTTTCTTTGGTATTGCAGCAAAATTTTTGCTGCTAATTTGATCCTCTCTGTCTTCATTTTTGCCATTCACTGCACTCTTTGTTTCTTCACCATTACCGCTCCCTTCTTCGTTATTATCCTCATTTGCATCTTCTCCAAATGGTCCTTCTGTATTTTTGTCTGGCATAATTGATTCTGTTTCAGCTGCACCTTCTTTAATAGCAAGGTCTACGCTTACTCCTTCTGCACTTCCCACCTTTCCATTTGATTCCTGAGTGTTTTTCTTTCCATTTAACATTTCACCACCATTATCCACGAAGTTTTTGTCTAGTTTTGGCTCTCGTTTTGGGGTTGCTTTTCCTGCTATATTTCCTTCCACTTCTTTAACAATCAGTTCATCAATTATTGGTGTTCGTGTTTTAAAAATTTCACCTGATTTCTTTTTTGTGATAAATTCGTGTAGATTTACTAAAAAGGGTCCTTTTGCCTCAATGGATGTGGTAAGTTCATCATGTTCTTCATTTGCTTCAGGGATGTTTTCTGATTTGTTTGAGTCTTTAGCAATACTCTTGCTTGCTTTATCAAAAGAGTCCACATTATTAGGTACTCCTAAATTAGAATTATTCACTTCATTTAATGTTGGAATTGTTGGTAACATGAAAGTCTTCAATGTACTTATGCTTCCAATATTAATCTTGATAGTAGTTTGATCGACATTATCTTCACTCATGGTGGAATCTGGATAATGGTTCTCACTTGGTATTTTATATGGAACATTATCTACATGGCTAGCATTTTCCAAAGCTTCCTCTAAAATCTCGCTGAGGGTATTGTTACTAATTTCTTTGACATCACTTGAAATTTTGGGAGTTTGAGTAGTAATTTCTGTAATATTAATCAAAGGCTCATCTGTCAAAGGCAAAATATGCTTCATAAGTTTATTTTCAGCAATTGCTAACTCTGGTTCATTTGGTTTCAAGAGGTTTCCATCTTCACCTTTCATCTCATGCCTTCCAGCAGTAGTTTTCATCCTCCTTCCTAAAGATCCAGAATGTTTTTTCTTCATAAGTTCTTTTAGAAAAGCCTCACTCCTCTCAATTTTCTTTTCATAATCAAAAATTCCTTCTCCTTTACTTTCATCATTTCTCATAACTGTATTTTTCATTCTTTCACTATTATTTTCACCTGATAGATTTTCTTCCTCTCCTTCATCTTCATCTAGTCTACTTTCTTCCATATCTTTGTATTCATTTTCTTCTTCGTATCTTGTGTCAGAAGGTTCTTCTTCATCGTCACCTTCTTCAGCAGCAGGTCTGCCTCTAAATCTTCCCCTATCTCTTACATCGTCCATATTCGCAAAATCATCCCCATTTCCATCACCTCTTTCTGCACTATTGTCTATATATCGTCCAATGTTTTTCTTATCATCTCCATCTCCAGTATCTTCTGTGTCTCTTGCATCATCCTCCTCTTCTTCATCATCCTTTTCCCCTTCAGCATCGTCATCTCTTTCTTCAACATTTTCTCCTCTGTGACTAACATTACTCTTAGCTCCATCTTCTTCATAGTTTCTTTCAGCATGTGTAGTATCTTCAGGTTCATTACCTTCACTTTCTCGTACAAAAACTTCTTCTTTATCATCTTCATCTTCACAATCAGTAGTAACTGGATAGTCAACTCTAAAAGCCTTGATAACATCTTTGTTGAAAGTAATATTTTCTAAAGCACCATTGGTTTTAACTTCTATTCTGATTGTAGAAGCTCGTTCTTCATCTGATTGCTTCGGCATTTTTGTTACATATTCATTGTAATACTCTAATTTTTCTCTGTTGATTTCGTTTACTTTGCTTTGAAGATCTTTATTATATTCAAACTCATTATTCCTTACAACTCCTAAATATCCGGTTCCTTTGTTTTGCAAATATTCGACTTTTCTTGCCCTTAGGTCATCTTCGCCGTTTAAATGTCTGTTTTCTTCGTCTATAAATTTTTCTGATTGCTTGCCCATAAAATCAATAGTACTTTTGTTATTTGACTGTTTTGCTGCTTTATCTATTAATTCTTCTGCTGCTTGGATTTCTAAATCTTTAGACGTAGTTATGTCACCTACATTTTTAGTGTCTAAGTGTATGAGGTCTTCTTGCTTAAGCAAAGTACTTTCAATGATAGTGCCAGTTAGATTATCTTTTTTAAAAGTTGAATTTTTATTCATATGAGCAGCTAAGGAAGATTCAGTCGTTTCATCAAATGTAGTGCTGTGATAAACTTGCTGTAAATCGTTTTCTGTTAATGTCCCTGTGGGTTTGATTAAATCAGGACCTTCTGATGTGGTGATACTTGTTTCAGTTGCTTTTGCATTATTTTCTTTATTTTTCGCAGTAGTTTTAATGTAGTCAAATCCATTTTCAGTTATTTCAAAAGTATCTCCACTTCCTTCAAAAATAGTTTGGTCCCCTTCAGAGGCATCATTGTGAGATTGTGAGATAACTCCTCTGATTTCATACGTACTTCCACTGGCTCCAAACGTACTTTCACCATCGATAGTTATTCCACTATCTTGAATGCTTTCAACTACAAAAGCGATATCTGAACTTTTTACAGATGAAGTACTTTCTTCAAATTTTTTTATGTCTAACCTGAAGCCTTCTTCTGCAATTCCAGTTACTGATTCAGTCATTTCATTGGAAACCGTCTTTTGAAAAATTGAAGAGATATCCTCTCCAGAACTAATAGAAGAAAGATCTTCACTAGTATTGATTTCGGAACTGAATTCTGTGCCAAAAATTGAACTAATATCCTGAATTAGTGGAGTGGTCATTTCGGTTTCTTCTTCTGCCCAATATGTAACTTCTTCTAGTTGAGGAATCCTCGCTTTCCTATCAATATTTTCAATATATCCACTGCCTTCCATTTCTATTTCTTCATTTTCCATAATAGCGATAGGATCTAACTTGTGATAAGGCTTTGCTATTTCTTGATTTCCTGCTGGATACTTGTTTCCTGGAGATTTTTCATAAGGATATTCTGGAACGGTATCGTTTTTCAGCTCCTTTGGAAGTATATAGATTTTTTCTGGGCCATAAGCTGATATTGCTGATTTGTTCTCTATTACTTCAAATAATTCGTCAACAAATTGTTCAGTCGTCGTACTTTCTAAAGTGTTGCCATTAGAAGTTTCGCCAAGTGGTATTACACGTAAATTAACTACAAGTGTTTTTTCTTTTTCATTTTCCATTTCCTGTGTTGTATTTTCGGTAAAATCTACTAAGTGGTTATTTTCTTTCATTGATATATTTTCTTCACGAGAAAGAGTATTGGCGTCACCTACAACGCCTTCAAGTATTAAGGATAGGTTTTTAGACTTTTCTTCAGGATCAATAGGCTCAAAAAAATCATGGTTAGCCCTTTTCCCATCCTTTTCTTTACGAACTGGAAGTTCAAGCACTAAGTTTGGATTGTATGGCACGATTATTGTTTCATCATCATCATCTTCTTCAGTAGTTAGATGGAATTGGGATATGTTACCTTCAGTAGCAGGTTGAATATCATCTTTAGTTCCTACCAATAAACCTCCAGTTTCGGTTTCAGCGGAGATATCTTTATTTCCTACCAATAAACCTCCAGTTTCGGTTTCAGCGGAGATATCTTTATTTCCTACCAATAAACCTTCCGATTCGGTTTCAGCGGAGATAGACGCAGCATGAATATTATCCCTTTTCATTTCATTTTCTTTGTGGACTTTATACTCAGCGACTATATTTGGATCATATCGCATATACGACCTCGGCGTGGAAGAACTTATGAAAAAGTCTAGGTCGGGTGTATTTTGGTCCTCTACTTCGCCTTTATTAATTAGAGGAATTACTCCCAAGTTGGAAGGTAGAGGTATGGTTTCCTTTTCTCCCAATTCAGAGCCTTGATGACTATCATTTTTAAATTCTACCGATAATCCAGAAAGTGAAATATTTTCGTCAAATGGTGTGCCACCGAATTTACTTTCATGTTGAGCAATGATGGGTTCGCCAGACTGCTCTTCTATCCCAGAATCAGTTTCTAAGTTTCCATGAAGATCGCCATTCAGGTCTTCTGTTGCAATTGTAGACTCCTCTAAATAAAGGGCTAAATCTTGTGCAACCACTACTGAAATTAAAAAGAATGCTTTTAGAACGAGTTGCATTTCCTATAAATTAGATTTTTTCAAAGTGAAGTGTCACAAATCATTTATTTTCTAAGTAATAAATTTATGAAATCAAGGATCTTTGGAAGTGTACTCATTTTGTAACAACATATATTTTTTTCACATTTTTCAATCGTCAATGGTCTTGAGAGTGCAAGTCATAGTAATCTTGAATGTAATGATTCCAAGTGTTCGCTTTTCTGAATTATATTAAATGGTATGAATAGTTTAAGTATAAACCTGCCGTTTTCTGAATCTAGTAGATTTGAAATGAATAAAGACATGTGTGGTTTGGTTTCCAAGCAACGTTTTTTTAGTTTTTACACATGATGCCACCAAAGTAATTTAAGATAATATATATTCTTAGTTCAAAATAATGTGTTAGGGTAGGAATTTAGCAAATTATGTTATGGTAAACTTTATTTGCCGTTTATAAACCCAACCCAACGTTACTAAATTACATCCGAAAAAAATAATGTTTACTTAATTTAATAGAATCGGGTGTTCGGATTTCTAAATACTGTTGATAACAGGATTGCTGATACTATATCTAGATCTAATTCCCTTCGATTCACTAGTAAATGAGTCTCTGGATATATTTTGTATAGCTTGCATTGTTCTATTTTTTACATTTTAAGCCCTAAGTTCCTTACTGATTACCTTCCTCTAAGAAATAGAATAGCTAGAAGCTTCATTCTTCTGTCCTCATGTGATATTTTATTTAAAATGGAACAAAACGGCACTTAAAAACATCAGCAGATAGAGAGAAAATGTCTTTTTAATGAATTTACATTTTTTATTTTTGACTACGGCAAATTACTTCTTATTTTAGACTTTATAATGGCCAATATCTCTTCCAAAAATAGTATGTTCATATTCAGAAAGACTATGTATGCTGAATGATTTGCCAGATTTAGTATGAAAAGATAATGCATGATTTAAAACATTTTTGAAATAAAAACAATCGACAATCTTTATTGTTGTCATTAGACATTTTTTACCACCGCACAAATGTTTCAATAAGAACTTAATTACCTCAAAGACTTGCATTTAATAGCCAAATTCGTGTATTTTATTGTTCGTATAAGATAAACAAGCCTTGCACTAAGAATTAAAATGGACAACTGATGTACAGGGATCGAAACATCATCTTATCAAAACGCAACTGGAAACACATGAGATATTATCGAAAAAAATTACTCAAAGATGTCCAAAAGTCTGGAGAAAAATTCGGAAAGAAACAAAATTCTATTAGTTGTACGAACTTTTCCCAACACAATCAAAAACAGGTCAGCGAGACAATGGGCATATCATTAAGGAAATAAGAAATTACTACATCATTTTAATTAAGCAGCTAGAAGAAAGCTAGTCACAGATATATTAATGTTATTAATAGGGAGCCATTCAATACTAGGAATATAATACACAAAAGAAAACCTCTAAGTTGCAAACTGAACAAAATAGGCACTTCAGATAAAATCATTAAGTATTAAGAAATAGAAATAATTCAAAAACATGAACATTAAAACCCTCAGTTCAATAGATAAACTTAACAATGGGAGAAAAATATTAGAGCGCCAAAGAACAATGAACTACATAAAGTTTTGCACTGGAAACATGCGGCTAAATGAAATAAAAGAAATTTGGAGTGTCTCCACTCAACATTCCCATATAAATATATGTACGACATAAAAGTACCTGCGATTAATAATAATAAAACTACATGAGTTTCAAAACTAAAAGCAAAAGTTTTAGTATTTATAATTAACACTAACGTCACTAATCTCTATATTCAACACATTAATATATATTCATAAGGAATATTCAATTCTTTTTCAGTACATACATATCATCGGAATATTTTTAATATTTCTGTATGAAATATATATTTTTTAAACACAAAGTCTGCAATATGGAACGTTTGTTAACACCCTTTGCGAAGACTTGAATTTTAAAAAGTGAATTCATAACTAAAGGAAGGATCCAATGTTAGAATATAAATTCATAACTAAAAAATGAAATTTATGACGGTAAAGTCCCACTTCCGGTTTTCAATTTTACACGGAACTATTTGTTATTGCTATATTTTCCATGTTTAGCATTTTTGTAACTTTTTTATTCCAAAGCTTGCTAAAATTGGAATTTTTAAAATTATAAAAATAGCACTTTCAGTTCCCCGATCATGTAAAAAATTTGTATCTGCGAGTTTTTTGATATAATTAAGATGTTCACGAAATTTCAATCGTATAGATTAATTTTAAAGACTACTTTACTTGAAAAAAATCAAAACTGTGTAGGTAAAAGTTGACACAGGTCTAAGTTTTTGCGATAATGGCTATATACCAAATTTCATTGCTCCAGCTCATACGGTCTGACCGCTATCGTGTTTACATACACACACAGACAACATGCCAAAAATGGTCAAAATGGATTCAGGGGCACTCAAAACGGGTAGATCAGTCAAAATCTCGAGGTCATGATCCCAATACCTTCCCTTTAGTACACTTCGTATAGAATGCGGGAATGTAAAAATAAAAAAAGAACGAGGTAGAGGACAAAAGAAAAGCAAATTTAGGTTAAAAATAAAAAGGTAGAATTACTATGCAAAAATAAAAGAACAACTCAAAGATAATATGGTAGATCAGCGATGAAGCAGAAAATGAAGATAGAAGAACGGAAATGCTGGATAGGTTTTGGAAATGACACAAATAAGAAATGTAATATACATAACAGAAAAGATCTAGTTAAGTCTATGAATAGAAGAAAGGAGGAAGAAATTAAATCCATCCAAAATAGCTTCGAAATGTGAGTAGAATTCTTCACGCAATAACTCGCAGATAGAAGAAATCTTACAGATACTATTATAATGAAAAATACAGTGATCAAGCAGCCAAAACCTATGAGATATAGACATGGGGAAGTAGAAGTGCTACGTAAAATTAGAATGGTTAAACCTTGCAGGGTTGACAAGATAGAATCGGAAATTATAGGATGTCTTGGATATGTCGGAAAAGAAAATTGCTTTATCACGTCCATATACTAAAAATTAATAAAAGTCAATGTGAAAACTATCGGGTAATATGTTTATCGGTAGAATGGTTTAAGGACTAAGTAGAACTATTAGCTTACTGAAAATGGAAATAAACGAATAATAATTTTCGCATTAAATTATGAATAGAAGAACGGAAAATTGATACAAGAAGGATAATATATTATAAATTTTAGCAAATTTGCGAACAACTTTTGATACAGTAAATTAAGGAAATATAAAAATCTGTTAGGTCAGCGATAGATCAAGGGTTATAGGTCAGGTCAGGTCAGGTCAGGTATTGAAAGTATTGAAAAGAGGAATAAAACCAGGATATCTTTTGAGTGTTCTACTTTATATTATAGCAGTCGATAGTCCTCGATAATACAAGAAAACACACTAAAAAACAATGATATAATAATCTGAAGCCTTCAGACTCAGTTCAAAACGGTGATGATTTGGTACTGATACCGCATAATTTTCTTAGAATAGAAAAAAATAAGAGAAATATGGACAGTAGAAGTAGAAAAAATATGTGAATATCTAGGTACCATCACATCAAAACTACATTGCAGTAACATGAAACAAGAAGTTCATAATTCTGTAGAGGTGCCAGCAGTACTGCATACAAGTAAAATCAGGATAATGTAACAAATACAAAAGCAAGATATGGCTATGAAAATGGGTTGAATCGAAATGAAAAGAAAAATATTTCGGCATTGTGTATACAGAATAATGTAGTTCGGACGAAGTACGCAAGCTAGAGATTTTTATGTGCAAAACCGATAATTAATGTTATTTCACCCATTCGGTATATTATAGGGAATAACAAGTGCAAGAGTGCCACTTGTTAATTTATTCAAACGGCTTGATGCAAACCCGTCTTTAATTTTTTATTTATTTGGTCTTCTCTTAATGAACTCTCAAGGAATAAAATAGATTTTCCACATCTTTTCAAAAATGTACCTGCGTACATGCATAAATTGAATTCGGTGAAATAAAAGCGAGTGTCTTCTGCAAGATTGAAAGCCGGTGAAATGCGTAGCTCGCACAAATAAATCAATATTGCACAATCGAGTTTTTCTTTATTCAGACCCCTGTCGTTAGGGGAAGTACTGAGCGTTAAATTAAATGTGGGGTAGCAAGGTGTCAGTAAATCATTTTTGCAGGGTTTGCAAGGCTTCTGCAAATATTTTGCAAATTATGTTCGCTCCACTAAGGGAAGAATTTAATGATCGGTATTAGTACAGCTGAATCCAAAATTGCCAACGGGAGCATTAAATGTACCCCCAATACGGAATCGAACTTTTAAGTGCTCTTTACAATAAAATATATTTTTATTTTATCACATTCATCAAGCACGAAACGGCAGGAATTTACAAATGGGCGAATTATTATTACAATGTTTACATTTCCCTCTATACGTGGTGTTGCAGAATTAATTTCCAATACTTAACCCACATGTTACGAATGCCTATGTGACCACGACCTGGTATTTTCTAACTATAAATAAAAATGTTGAAACTTTGGCTAATTTGGGATTCCTGGCATTATTGAAATGATGTCAATAGACCATGCTGGGTTAAAGAATAATATACCGACACAACGGCACCGTCACTTCTATCAAAGAACGGCATCATTATCAAACACGTCATTAAATCCTTCAAAACCTCGGGATTAAATTTTTTTGTAAACGCAAAATCTTTCTAATAACATAAAGATAGAAAAAAGATGATACACAACCATTTAAGTAAAATTTTGTTCGAGCGCGTTGTTTTTTGAGCTGGAGATCGAACGTGACCTCGAAAGAATATTGCTTTATATTACCACCGCAAGAAGAGTTTAGTAGACCTTAATCGTGTTCAGAACCTACAAATCCCTTAAATATTAATTTCTAGAAATTTTACCAGAAACTAAAAGCGGCGAGAGACCGAAATAGTGGAATAAACTGATTTGTTTATAATAACGCATATGAAAATAAAACATAATTAAGAATATTCTTGTAATTTACATGAAGCACAGTAATTAATAAGGGAAGATATTGTAATCATGAAAAAATTCGAAGTGCTCGCTGATTACATCGCAAATTAAACAATAACTTA
>JAWQRO010000486.1:0-38142 GCA_033557835.1 Helochares maculicollis | reverse complement strand
ATATATACATATATGTATGTATATGTATGTATGTATGGATATATATAGGGTGTTGCAGAATTAATTTCCAATCCTTAACCCACATGTTAAGAACTTGGTGTTCTTTTCATTTTTTACAGCGTATTTTATTTGTTTGATGTTAGTTTTATGAATAAAATGCTATTTAGTAGCTATAGATGTATAATTAGCTGTTAATCTTTACGGTTTCGCTTCATTTTATAAGTAGCATCATCAGAAGTAACGATTATATTTAAATTATGATAATTGTTTGTAAACAAACATTGTATTTATTGGTAACCAATTAATTGTTTTGGTTACTTTAGCGCCTTCTGTGTTTTTTCATAGTAAGTATGGCTTCGTATTCTGGGGATAGGTCTGCAATGTCTTTCTTGCTATTGCAGGCATTTTCTTCTGTTTTGATGTGTAGGATTCCCAATAAAAGACGTTTCCTTGTATTGTTTTCTATTTCCAGAATTTTTGTGTTCTGATAGTCGAACAAATGTGTTTGTTGGCGTGTTTTTCTAAAGCTGTGCAGTTCGGTTTAACATTTCTGTCTGATTTATGTTGGTTTATTCTATTTTTGAGTAGTTGGGACGTAGTTCCAAAATAGTTTTTATTGCATTGCTTGCAATTAATTTTGTAGACTAAGTTGTTTATATCTTTCTTATTGATAATGCTTTTGTGTTAGTTAATATAGATGGATTTTTTGTTGTGCTAAAGGCAGGTATTATATTGAATTTTTCTAGTTTCTTTTTGTGGATGTATGACCCTGGATTAATAAAGGGAATTGGAACGTATTTTGGATTTTCAAGTTTTTTTGGATTTTCTTCTGTGGTATTGTTGTTTTTTGTTATATACAAGATTGTATTTTTTATTCATTTATACTGGTAGTGATTTTCTAAAAAGGCTTTTTCGTTTTTTATCATATTTTCTTCTTTGAACTTTTCGTCTGATATCTCTTTTAGATTTTGAGATTATATTTGTTAGGACATTTCTCTTTTGTGATATTGGATGGTTTGAGTCAGTTTGTTGTAATTTTATTATTGTCTTCCTGTATTAATAGCGTGTCTAGGAATGATATTTTGTTGTTGGTTTCTATTTCCTTGGTGAAGGATAATTTAGGATGAAAGTTGTTGAAAGTGTTTAGTACATTTATCGGTTTTGTTAGGGTAATATGTAAGTATGATGTCGTCTACATATCTAATGTAGAAGGAAGGTTTGGAAGGAAGTTTGTTTAAACATTCTTCTTCTAGATATTCCATTATTAAGTTGGCTATTCTAGCTGATAACGGTGATCCCATGGGGCACCCAAAAGTTTGCTGGTAGTATTTGTCTTGAAATATGAAATATGTAGAGTTTAAACATAGCGGAACTCCTTCTATAAATTCTTCATGGCTTAGTTCCGTAAGTTTTTTAAGTTTGTCCCAGTATTTTTTATATAGTATCTATGGTTAAATTGATGGAGATGTTGGTAAAGAGGGACCTGACGTCTAGAGATATAATTTTATGTTGTTTCTTTATGGATTTGGTTTTCAGTTTTTCTACGAAATCTAGCGAATTTGTTATGGAGTGTTCTTTTTTGTTTAATATCTTTGAAATGATATTTGATAGGAATTTTGATAATTTGTATGTGGAAGCTTCAATGGAACTTACGATGGGTCGAAAGGGTTTATCCTTTTTATGAATTTTCGGTAGAAAGTAAATTCGTGGTGGTTTTGAGGTTTTTGTTATGAGTCTGTTTTTGGTTTCTTCATTTATTTTTAAATTGTACCATTTTTGTATTAAAGTGTTGCTTTCTGTTTACATTTTTTTGTTGGGATTTCTTGTTAGTTTTTTATAAGTTGTTGCATCTTGTAGTTGTTTTTCAGCTTTTTCTATATATTCCGTTTTATAAAGCATAAAGATTTTTTGTCCTTTGTCTGCTTTTGTGATAATGATGTTAAGATTTTCTTGTTTGAATTGTAGTGTTTCTTTGTAGATTTTGTTATAAAATTTGTTTCTGATTTCTTTTGGTTTTGTTTCTTTATAGTTGTTTATAGCATTGATATTGTTTGTTATCGTCTTCCTGGTTTCATTTTGAGTTTGTTTGTCGTATGAGGTGATTGATTGTTCTATATTTTTTATAGTTTGGAAGGTATTTAGGTGGATGTTGTTTGTTGGAATATATATATATATATATATATATATATATATACACACATACATATTTGATGTTACTTTTATGATTTAAACGCTATTTAGTAGCTATAGATGTTTATTTAGTTGTTAATCTTTACAGTTTCGCTTCATTTTAACGTGTCAGCTTTTTAATTTTATTTCATTCAAATGATTTTCATAGCATTGAAAAAGTTGTAAATAGGTTTTGTTACATATTGTATTACACATAATATGGGATGACATTATATATTCTGTACTACTTGTGGTAGCAGTAGTTAATGTCATAATGGAATCCACTGTACTGTCAGTCTAGCATTTACTGTAGAAAGAATAGGCGAGATAGCTTATAGAAATTCAGGATAAGAATAAAAAGATGAAATAATATTACAAACAACTCTCTTTCAAACTACTTCTTTTGCCGCGAAAACAATATAACGTCAAAGAGACCAATCGGAAGCACCGAAACAATACACCTAACCAATAAAAAATATTCAAAATACTTGACAGGTTGAAACTAGTTAGTTTTTGACAGATTTGTCTCTTGATTATGGCCGAAAGCGATGAATCTTCGCCAGAGCATTTTTTACAACAAAATAGGGTGCACCATTATAGTGACGACTCGGACACTGAGGACCCTGCTAAGTTGGACTTGATTGGAATTGATATTACCCAAACTTCGAAAAAAAATTGTGTCCTGGAGGACGAGAATCAAGCCGGGACTTCTGGTAAGCGATTTTTTATTTAACTTGGGTCATTACTGAATTGATTCAATCGATATCAAGATTCTACTGCCCAGTGATTGTGATTAAAGCAGTTAAAGAGATGGATTCACTTAAAAGTGAGGTTATGTTATTTGGTGCTTTACTTGAGTTTTGAACGTTTCATGTGCTCATTTGTGTAAAATTCCACGCATTGACCAACATCTAATTGTACAGTCAAGGATCAATTGGTACTTGAACACACTGTACTTCAATTATTCATAACTATATGTTGTGCGGATAGTAATCTTAAGATTGAATTCTCTATTTTTATATTTGAGTCAGCTTGAGTTATCCGTAAATAGGCTATTAGATCATAATAACTCTAAGTATGTATGGATTGTATTTTATATTTTATGGAATATGGAATTTCATGGCATAGACGATAACAATTTAGTTTCTGTGAAGACACAGAAGCACATGCTCATCAGATGAAAGCAGCTCTAATGTTTCAAACTGATTTTAATTCAATAAACAACTATTATGTTCTAGTAAAGTGTGTTAAATACTGTATTTTCTGACAAAACTTACCAAAACTCTTGCCTAAAACTGACAGTCCTGGATTTTTAGGATAATTTCGTAATTTTTTAATTGTCTAGATTTTATACTTTACAAAGTAAATAACTTGATTGTTTAAAACAATATAAGTACTGTCGATCAGACATCAGTAATTTAAGCAGATATTTATATACATGTTTTACTTATTTGATAAGCAAAAATGACTACGGTTATATGTAAAATATTTCGTTCGAAATATGGCTTAGTACTTGATTTTCACTACCTGTTTCTTTATCAATACAATCTTCACAATTTACATACAATTAAATGAAAATTTCCAACTTTGTAAATAGTTACATTGCAATTTATAGTATAAATAATGTAATTGTTGAACTAGTTTACAAAGTTGTAACTTTATTTCTAAAAAATATTTATCAAAATCAGCTGGTTAAGGAATAGATTACTCTTTAATGATAGATTAGTTCTTCTTATATTTTAATTTTTCAAAAATAAAGATCTGACAATTCCAAAACATGCTTAAAATGCAAAGAAGTTTGGTATTTCTGTATCGTATTGTGGGTGGGGACGAAAACTGGGCTTATTGTAATATCTTCAATGCTCAGAATTTGGTAGGACCAACTTGGCGTAGCCCTTTAGGAGCTGCTGAAAATGACTGAAACAATCGAAGCTGCTCTGTATCTAAAGCAATTAATGCATTAGTGCTGAGTATTTGCGGAAAAATATCTTCAATATAAAGAGAACCACATGTTATACTTCTTCTTTCGGTACCCTTTCTTATCGAAGATCACCAACAATCCAGGCATATTCTTCTTTATTCTGAGATCTTCTCAATAGAACACCCGAACTCAGGCCTGTCCAGTCCGGTGTGTTTTTAAGCCAGGAGCACTGTCTGCGTCCTGGTCACCGCGTACCCTCAATTATTCGGATGAGTTCACGTTCTCTGTCCATTAGGTGTAAAACTTCCACGTTGCTGGTGTCGGCAGTTTCCAATATTTTTAGCACTCGCCGAAAAATCCACATTTCAAACGCCTCAAGTCTATTCAAGCTACTGACTTTTAGTGTCCACGTTTCAACTCCATACAACAGTATGGAATATATGTAACACTTGCCAATGTTGTATCTTATTTGGGTATCTAGTGATCTGTCGCTCAGCAGGTTGGGCATTTTCAGGAAGCTCGCCCTGGCCATTTTAATTTGAGCTCTGATTTCCAAATCGGAGTCCAGATTCTCCCCAATCCAGCGGCCCAGGTATTTGAACTTTGGGGCCTTTGTTATCAGCATTCTATTTACATATATGTGTGTCTGTTGGCCTGGGTTCCGGTTTACCACCAGGATCTTTGCCTTTGAGGTGTTGATTTTGAGTCCCATTTGGTCTCCCTCTGCTGATATTCTGTTAAGCAGCCTTTGCAATCCCTCAGCACTGTCTGCCATCACAACTGTGTCATCAGCATATCGTACGTTGTTCACCTGTGTTCCATTCGCTTTATTTCCATCCTTTGCACCTTCTAGTGCATTTTGGAATACTACTTCCAAATACACGATGAAGAACATCGGGCTCAGTACTCAGCCTTGTCTGACTCCACGTTTAATAGGCACCGCTTCCGTTTGGGAGCTCCAAGTTTCACCGTCGTTATCTGGTGTTCATAGAGGTACTGGATGATTTTTAGATCTTGGGAGTCTAATCCTTTTCTTTCTAGGGCACTTAGCTGCCTATTGTGTTTGATACAGTCAAATGCCTTGGGGGAGTCAATTAAACACAGATACACTTCCTTTCTCTGATCTCCGGACTTCTGTAGTAGTACCAATAATGCAAACAACACCTCTCTAGTTTCCAGGCCCCCTCGTAACCCCATCTGCAGTTTACTCAGATCCAAATCGCACTTTTTGCGTATACGATTTTGGATTATCTTCTAAACTAATTTTAGCACCTGTCTCATTAGACTAATCAGTCGGAACTCGTCGCAGCGTTTTGACCCCTGTTTTTTGGGGAGTGGAATAAATGTAGATTTTAGTCAATCTTGAGGTATATACCCGCTGTTATATATGGTGTTACAAATGTTGTCAGGATTTTTTGGTGTTACAACCGGTGTAAATGTACTTGGAAATACTGAAATTGGCAGTCCTAACTCATTCGCCGTATTCTCCAGACATTACTCCTTAGACCTATCACTTGTTTTGATCAATGACACACAGCCTAATTGACCTGCTCTTACACTTTTATGAAGAAGTCAAAGATAGGGATTCAAAGACTGTCAATATTACTTTTGTAATAAAGCCTCAAAAATAGGAAACATTTACAGAAGGAAAGTTGTACGTACTAAATTGTCCAATAAGTTTTGCAGTTCAATAAGAAAAACAACGTTATGGTATGAATATCACTTTATTGTTTGGTATAGTCGCAGCTGAACGTCTTGTTGTTCCATTGTTAGCCAATCCGGCACCAATTGTGCACACAGCTTTCTGAGACCCAATACTTCAGCCAAACGCTGCCTAAGGAGATGCCTAGGGCTTCTTAAATCTTTTTCAGTCACTCGACGATTTTACAATACAATTTTGTCTAAGATTTTTGGTGTTGTTCTATTGTTGGACGTCTTGACGTGGGTCGTTATCAAGACTTGTATAACCACGTTTAAATTCAGCAACCTGCCTTTCTATTGTACTAAATGAAAGCAAAAGAGATCTTATACACCTTTAACTCATTACTGCCGGCTGTATTAGTAATACGTCATTTTTATTAGAAATACAGTAGCCACTGACGTAGTACTAACGTCTTCTTTTATTCAAAATCCAGAAGCCGCTAACATAGTAGTACGTCATCTTTTATTCAAAATCCAGAAGCCGCTAACGTAGTAATTAGTCATTTTTATTGGAAACACAGTGGCCGCTGATGCAGTAATATGTTTTTTGTCACGATCAGATTATTTCAAGTCGTTTATTTAGCAGTTCTCAAAGAAATATAAATAAGTCAATTATTTTACCTGCTGTATAACAGAGAAGGACGATTTTGAGTGGAATAATATTTGTAGTGAAACTAATGAATTATATGCTGATGTATTAATCTGGAGAAGAAAATGATACAGTTGAAAGCCGTGATTCAGACTTTCCAATTAACATTAAAAGAAAAGTTTTACCTATTGTAAGTGATTCTGAGACCAGCGCTTACGATGATGTGACATTTGAGAATGAAGAAAATAATTCAACTAACCACTGCTGTGAAAATGATAGTAATATTAATATAAATTTAATTTTGAGAAATTATGGAGCTAAAGTGTTTCCAAGAAATCCAGAAAATATATCACGTTTAATAGATTTATTTATTGTCGATGATTTTTTAAATTATTAACATATGAAACAAACAGGTATCATATTGAAAATATGCACAAATATACATTTGTGAAAAAGATTAAACAATGGAAAGATACAACAATATCGGAAATAAAGAAATCCTTGGTTTGAACATTGTAACCGGACAAGTAAAAAAAAGCAGCATGGACGATTATTGGTGTACTGATAGAAACACCAATTTTTGGTAGTCATGCCTCGAAATTAGTTCCAGCAAATATTATAATCGTTACATTTTTGTAATAATGATGAAATGCCTGAAAATGCAGACCGAATCTTCAAAATTGAACCAGTAGTAGAATATTTTTTAAATAAATTTTATACGGTTTATAAACCAAAACAAAATCTTTCTTTGGATAAGGCATTGATACCCTACAGAGGCCAACTATGTTTCTGAGTTTATAACCCAGAAAAGATTACTAAATAAGGCTTGCTTGTTAGAATGCTTTACGAATCTAAAAGTGGGTACATAACTAACTTTAAATATTACGGCGGTAATGGACAAAAGTTGCAAAATCTCGTAAACATTCTTTTAGATAAATATGAGAATATTTGGCACCATTTACATGGACAACTCTTACAATAGTGTTGAATTAGTAGAGTATTTATTTTCCAGGAAGATAAGAATTTGTGCTACTATAAGAGAAAATCATCGGTTACCTCATGATATAACGAAAATTAAGTTAAGAAGAGGTTGGCATATGTTTCCCTAGAAAAAATGAAATTTTAATTCATGTATGGAAAGACAGCAGATATGTCAGAATAAGTTCGACAATACATCAGGCGATATTGGTAGAAATCGGTCAAATAAATCGAAAAACTTGTGAAATAATAAGAAAGCCAGAAAGTATCATGGGTTACAATATCTAAATGAATGGTGTTGATTTGGCTGATCAATACTTCTCTTATAATCCAATTATAAGAAAAAGTGTCAAATGGACACAAATGGCATTTATATTTACGTTGAATTGTACATTATTTAATTGATTTGTGGTATACAAGAAACTTAGTCCAGCAAAGAAGTTCAAATTTTCCTTTTATTTACTACAAGTTGCTAAAGATTGGATCGAAAATCAAGAGAATGTTTCTGGAGGTTCATCAAAAAAAGCCTCTTGTGAAGATCTACTAACTAGGCTTTCAGGAGATATAAAAATCTTGTGAAACTTCATAGTTCTGGGAAAATAAAGTTTCCTCAGAAATGTTGCAAAGTCTGTAAAACCTACTGCAAAAGGAAAGAAATCTGCTTCATGTGCGGACAGTATAAGATACACTTATGTGTTGAAAAAAGTTGAGGACTACCATATTAAAAGAACTTACTAGAAATCCAATTTTCAAATTAGGTACTTTTTTGTTTGAATACCTTTATTAGTTAATTGTTTTATTCATTTATTATAGGTGTCATTACAATAAACTTGTTAATTATTTGTTTGTATGAATTTTGCTTATAGCTTTATTATTTTGTAAGATTTAGAAAAATAGTACTGTTAATTTAAGGGGGGTGATACATGTACCGCCTGAAATTTGACCGTTTTCGAGAGGCTTATTTAAAAGGGAAGGACTAAATGAATCATTTTAAAATTCAGTATGTTTATTCATTATATATTAATATAATTCAAGAATCAGATTACTGCTATTATTTTTATTAAAACTGGCCATCGTAGTCAACAATTTCCTGAGACCTTCGCAGCGAAAGGCATTAATTGGCGGAATTTTTAGCTTCTCTTACAGTGATCTAAAATCAAACATTTTGGTTTGAGCGTGTTTACAAAACATTTATCTTCTAGTTGAACCAATAAAAGAACAAAAATGTCAGAAAATCGTAAATTGGCATGCTTCAGAAAAAACTTTTTAATTTTCACTCCTTTTTTGATGGTTATTTGGTCAAAAATGGTCGTTTTTGAAATTTGTTTGGTACGTTTGAAGTTCAAATAGAAGCTAATACTATAGAGAACACGCGTGACAAATTTCATAGTAATCGGTTCAGAAACTTTATGATTACAGCAACTTACACACTAGTCAGCAATTGCAGGGCCGTACAGAAGTTCTTCGGTGCGTTAGTAGTACTCGTTTTTCTTCATAAACACTTCTTGATGTGCTTGATGAGCTTTTTTGGTTGTCAAAGAGCTGCGGCGATTTTCTCGACTCATTCTTTGGTAATTGATTTTGCCTTTGTAGGACATTCATTGGCAACCAATAACTATCTCTAATAAGTTCATCACTTGTAAGACATATGTGTATCCATCATTGAACAGTCCAGTGGATATGAGGGTACTAATTTCTATGATCTTTAGTCCAGAATTCAGATGTTTTGGACAGACTCAGCAGATAGTAGAGTTGAAACACTCATTTGTAATCTGCATGTGACCACCCAAACATTTTTCTAGTAAGTCATTTCGGGATAAATCTTCAAAAATCGGCTTGACACGACTTTGAACATCAAGATGTAATGGAGCAGGATGTTTAATCTCTTTAGGATTTTCCCCTAAAGATTCAGCTTTGTGCCACTTGCACCAGCTACCGGAACCAGACAGACAGTACTCATATCTTGGTTCTTATCTGTACCGCACATATGATAGTATGTGGCCATAACAGCATCTTTCATGTCTTTCACGCTGTTTACATTTCTCCAAATAGCTAGTTCGAAATATAAAGACAATTTAATTAAAGCTTCCGTGAGATTATCTCTTCCTCCCGGGTGATTGTCTTAGTTTTTCGGAGTCGAGTACTCATCCTCTTCTGAACGTGACCAATGCATTCGCTTTTCACGACTTGGAAATCGTCACCATACGAATTTAAATCGAGAATTCCTTTGAAGGTTTTTGAATCCCCTATATAGTTTCCGTATTTGATGCCAAATAATTCTTCAGATCGTAAAAACATTTCCTTTACAGTTTCGACTCCCATAGTGCCAGAAGAACGTTTATGATATTCTTGGCAATTTATTTCATACTCTTCAGTATCCGTTTTTTCTGTCCAACGAGCACAACCTGTACAGTAACTACTTTTAATGACTAAATCAATCACTTTATCACAGTAATATCCAATAAGGGTTTTGACCCCATACAAAGATTTAAACCCGCTTCTTCCATGTACGGTCCCCAGAAACTTTCAAATTTAAAGTTAGCTGCTCATGCTTTTCGTTTTCAGTTATTTCTTCAATGACAGCTTTTACACAAGAAGCTTGAAATGATGACTGTGTTGCAAGATGATAGCGTTGTACCACCTTCAACTTATACCATTACAAATGTCCATCATATTGCAAAATAAGTTAATGTCCTCCCTAGCAACACCTAACAGACGCATCATAAACAAAATCCAGCGATTTACTTCAAATCCATTATTAATTAATGGTCCAGAAGAAAATATCTCTGCGGTCACACTTACATTGTCCAAACTGAAATAACGGCAACAGTGGTTTTAAAGTACTTTATATCAACTATACAGTTGTTGTTTTCATGGAATTAAAGAATTTAAGAGTTTCTGGACATCTTATCCGGGTCGTCAGTACAAAAATCCCAAATGTTAGAACTCTGAAAAGCAGGCAGCGAGATTCGAATGGTCCGGTACAGGTGTTTGAATGCTAAGTTGAGATGGAGCATTTAAATGACTAACCAATAAATAATTTTGTTTTAAAAATTTACAGGCATATTTTTGTGATGTTGCTTTAACTATTTATGCAAAAAAATTCGATTTTTTTCATTTTTACATGTATCGCCCCTTAAGCCCCATGTTTAATATAAACTCGAGCGACCCTTAGCTGTATATCGCACCGTACATTAGCGGTAATCAAAGATCATTATGTAAACAAGGCTCGGCTTAATGCCAGGTGGAGTAAAAATTTTTAGCGGCCAGTAATGAGTTAACATTCGTTCATGAATTGCTTTTGCTTTATAACCTTCCAAAAATAAAAACTCAATCACTGCATGATACTGTGACACGTCGATACTAAATGACTCGTAAACAAAGAATGAATTGACAGATTGGAATTAAACTTCACATACGTTCATATGAAGAGTGTACCAACATAACAAACAAATTTAGGCTAGTAGCAACGCCCTTTCTTATCGACCTGAAAACTTTTTGAGCAACCTAGTATAATAGTTAAATGTTATACAACCAAGCTTAAGTAAATTTGATATTAAATGAATTGCCAAGCAATGGACAAACTGAAAGTTGGCCTGTTAGACATTGATGTCCAAAAAATTAAATGAATTAATTTTTCTCCTAACTAAATTTCCTGTAAAAAATTCCTAGGTTCATCATCAAAAGACATGAAAGACCCTCCAAGACGAGAAGAAAACTCTTCTCTGTCATTCAAGCACTTTTTGCGATATGACATAAACAATTACCAGAATCTGGGAGCACGGCCAAAGGTGTATTGCGATGGTCGGCCAATCACATCGATTTCGGATTTGGATCTCCATCAAATTACGACCGGGAAGCAAACAAGGATTGTACCGGAGTTTTCCTCAGCTTTGCCGGACTTCGTTCAGGATCATCTAGTCATCGAACAGTCGTATTTAGGGAAAGACTTAACGAATAGCTATAGTTTAGATATGCCTAATTTGCCTGATTTCACACCGAACAGAACCAGTAGTGTTATCAATAGATTAAATGTCGATTCGAACAGGGAGTCGGATAGCAGAACAGAAAGCTGCAGCAACGCTTCGATATTAGATTTGCCTACCCGACCGCAGGCTGGATTTCCTTTAGATTTGCCTATCGCAGATCCACAGCCAACAACGTCTAGGAGTTGCCCTCCTACAGCGGAGGTATTCTTTTATTTCATTTGTATATTATGCAATCGTTTCGTATATCAATTTTAGTGACTAAAACGTTCTTCCAAATGTTCTTTTAGGCTGGGGTGTTGAAAACGTTACCGGATTTTTTGACAGATGGTCCTGTTAGGTCACAAAATAATGATCTGCCTTCCAGTCAGAGCCCAGATCGTGATCTGGATAGGCTACGGTTAGAATTGGAGGCATGCCGAAGAGATTTGGTGCAGCAAACCATGAGGGCTGATAGGCTAGAGAGGCAATTGGATGAGACCAGGCAGACAAATCAAGATTATTCACAAAATTTGAATAGGAGTTTGGTGCAAGCCGAAGAGAATTTGGAAAGGTGTAATGTAAGTCGGTTGTAAATTATTATAACGAGTTTCTTGAACTGTGTTAAAGATAATGTCAATAGCTGTACATAATATTCACGTTGCTTTCAGAGAAGAGCTGTTTCGGCGGAAAAAACTATTCTGAAGCTGCGGAAAGAAATTAAATCTTTAAGCGTAAGTTTCATAATGTAATTAAAGTTAAAATAGACTTATTAAAAGTTGGTAACATGTTTGGTGTACGCAAAGAATGACAATATTTACCAAGCAGTGTTTAACACGTTCACGCCGGGGCCGATTTTCCTTTGGTTTGCTCTGAGGTGGCACTGCAAGTAATGCGGCGCATCATCTGTCGGCGCGTGATTTTTGCCTGTTCAGACCTGCATACGCGTTGTATGTTTGCGCAGTAGTACAGTTAGTGCAAGTTGTGTGATTCGTGCCGTTTTTTATCCTGACCACAGATTTCTGCCAGTAAGTATAACTAGAAAGGTGATTAGAATGTTTTTTAATTTTTGCCCTTATAAAAATAGGTAACATGGATATGAAAGAAAGTGATTCTGATGAATCTATAAATAGAAGCAGGAGAAAAACTTCAAGATTACGGATACTTTCTTCCTCTTCGGACGAGGATTTTGTTAATATAAACAGTGAAGTGAACGAATGTTCCACAGAAGAAGAAGATTGGTGTCTGAATCAGAGAACGAGGATAATGATGAAAAATGGCAGGAAGTAAAAGAAAGAACTTCAGTAATAAATGAGTATTCGGAAGAAGAGGAATTTTTATATGAAAACACTGACTGTAATGACCCTTTTATACAAACTATTCTTCACGGATTACATACTAGATTTGATAGTTGAAGAAACAAATAATTCTTCATCTAGCAGTAGAATGCACCAACAGGCCTGGCAATATGTTACAAGAGATGAAATGAATACTTTTATTGGCATATTGCTTATTATGGGTGTAGTACAATTACCAGAAATTAGATTGTATTGGTCTAAGAACGACATGTATGCGAACGCACGCATAAAAAATGCAATGAGATGTGATCTTTTTTTATCTATTCTTAAGTTTTTACATTTTTCGAACAATACCACTGCCAGACCTGAAGATCGGTTGTATAAAATTCGAAACCTTATTGAAGCAATTGTGGATACCTTCAAGAGTTCTATAAAACCTGGCAAAAATATCGTTATCGATGAAAGTATGGTTCCGTGGAGAGGACGTCTACGTTTTCATCAGTACATCCCAGGCAAGCGACATAAGTATGGCGTAAATATATACAAATTGTGTTTGCCTGAAGGCTACACTTATAATATTGAAATTTTTGCCGGGAAAAAGGGAACGATCATTGAAAAATCACATTCACATGATGTAGTAATGAGATTACTAAATGGCTTATTATTTGAGGGGCGCATACTATTTATTGATAGTTATTATACAAGTGTCCCTTTGGGTGAAGAACTTTTACAGAACAATACATTTATGTGCGGTACTGTAAGAATAAATAAAAAATTTCTACCACCGCAGGCAAAAAAAAACAAAAACGTGGTGAACTGATGAGTTTCGAAAATCGTAGTGGTGTAAAATTTCTGAAATGGACTGACAAAAGACCAGTATGCATGTTAACTACCTCAAAGAATCACCGGTGTAAATTTGTACAAAGAACAAATGGCAAAGTAAAGCCCGATGCTGTGTTTGATTATAAAATTGCAAAAAAAGGTGTTGATTTATGAGATCAACTATCAGGGTATTACAGTTGTTTACGAAAAACCATTAAATGGTACCGAAAAGTAATAATACAATTAATATGCGGAACTTCCCTCGTGAATGCCTGGTATATTCATAAAAGATGGGGCACTAAAAATATGAATTTGTTACAATTTAGGGAAGTTATTATTGATCACTTTTTGACCAAAGAACAAATATACTGTCATTTACTAACAAATAAACATGTTCTTCAATCATATGAGAGATCTGCAAGAGAGTCCCGTAAACGCTGCAAGGAATGCTATAAAAAGTTGTCCAAGCAAAAAGGCAGAAATTATGCCACTAACAAAACTACAAGAGTTAAGACCTATTGTGGGCATTGCAAGGGTCAACCAGCACTTTGTTTGAAATGTTTTAACAAATTACACACAAAACAATAAATAATGAATTTATAAATAAAATAATATTGAATTAAGTTATTTTTACCCAATTCGAGTTACATTTATAATACTGTATCATTATGTTTATGTTATTGAACAAAACTTATGTTTATGATACGTTATTAATTATAATTGTATTTAAAAATAAATGTTTTTCATGAAAATACGTTAAATTTTAATACGTTAAGCGTCTAATAGCTTACCACCAGTGGTACGGGCCACCCGATGAGAAAATCTAGAGTGGGCCACCAGTGGTACGCGCCACCCGATGAGACAGTCTAGCGCGGGCCACCGGTGGCCCGTGCCAGCGTGAACGTGTTAATGTATCAAAGTCTTAATTTTAAAATGATTTAGGACAAAATGTTATTACCAAGCCCTTTACTAATATAACTCTATTTCATTGTTTGCACATTTAAGAAACTAAGAATCCCTCTAAATATATTTACTTTTTAGACTGAATTAAACATATTAAGGAAAGAAAATTACGATCTGAAAGGGGAAGCGTCAGGAGGCCCTAGCACAAGCACTAATTTTAACGAATCACACGGTGACACTCATCGAATAGCCAAGGAATTGCGAGCGGCTGCGGACTCAGCCGAGTTCTCACTTAGGCAGCTCTTGAAAGGCGTTGATAACTTAAGAATATTGGCGTCGACTGTAGATAATAGCCATAGGATCGAAGAAAGCACAGAACCATTCGTAGACTATGATGATACAGATACAGAACAAGCTTTGTAAATTTTTTACACATTTTATATATACATATATTTATATTTTCGCACATAAGCTAAATAACATTAGATATCAAGTATTATCTACATATGGGTTTAAAAGTCCCCAAGTTGTGTTTTCGTTTACAATTTTAAAGTGTACATAATTACTGAGCAAACGCAAGAAGAAAGTACACCGAGTTTAAACCAATAGGATAAGTTTCGCGCATTGAATATAAACTAGGTTGTGATCAATAAGTTTTATGGAAATATATGAGATTTGACTTTCTATTTATAAAATTTTATTCATCACATGTTACGATAATATTGTTTTTAAAACATTTATTCATAATATAAATTTGTATAAATATTTTATATAATTGTACTGTACTCTAATGTAAATGTCATTAAACGTAAATCATTTTAGATGCTCTCTATTTTTTTGGAAGTTCAAATTAACCATTTAGTTCAATCATTATTTGAGATATTTAATCTATTTTTGAAACCTCGCCTACTTGATAAAAATACTAGTTGACAGCCATCTTTTAAATGTGTTCTGCACAATTTTAAAGGAGGGTTCACAAGTAAATTATAGTTGATATTATAACACTGTTATTTGGAAAAAAATCTGGAGTGTCTTCACTCAACAGTCCTGTATCAATATTTGAACGGCATAAAAATACTTGCAATTAATAATATCAAAACTACACTTATATGCAATGCAAAAATAAAACAGAATTTTCATAATTTCGAGCTGAAAATACATATAAATGTATTCTTGAGAGTGCCAGCAAAAATTTGTTGTTAAAAATTATAAGATTGAAAGCCTCTAAACCTGCATAAAAGTTTAATTTTAAAGTTTGACAGGCTGAGAATCGACGCCGAATGTAATAGAAGAAGAAGCGGCATACGATTTAGAGTGAAGTCTCCATATGCATGCAAAATCTCAGTCAACGTTCGTCAAATGTTTTTAGCCAACTTTAATTTTCAAATCTAATATTTGTAAGCTATTAATATAATTTTATAACAACGCTTAATTTTTCACTTGTAAATAAATTTTACATTATTAATTATTTTATACACATCAGAAGTAAACATTTGATTTAAAATAAATTGTAGCAAAAAAAGAAAAACCAGCGTGGCCAGATTCATACGCAGTACCTTGGCGTTACGAAGCGGTTGCCTTGACTACTGAGCCATTAGATTCACTCCTGTTTGACATATTTTACTAATTCACTAATTTTAGGCGTGATAATTGAGTTAAAACTAAGAGTGTTACGTCACGATAATTCTTCTTTCTACAGCATCTGAACCGAAAATATCGCTGAACAATTTTAATTTTAATAATAAAAATTTTTGGTAAAAAGCCGGTTTCTAGTAATTCTTTCACCTTGAAACTTCATATATAAGATTTTTTTAGTGTCCTTTAAGCGTGTAACGAATTTCAAGTCAATAGGTCTAGTTTGCTTGAAAAAATTTTAAAGTTGTGTAAGTAAATGGATACTTCTGGTGGTCCTACATGCCTCAAAAGTTGATAAAAATTTTGCGATAACGGCCATATACCAAATTTCATCGCTCCAGCTCACATGGTCTGACCGCTATCGTGTTTACATACACACACACACACACGGACAACATTCTAAAAATCTTCAAAATGAATTCAAGGGCACTCAAAACGCGGAGATCTCGAGGTCGAATTTTTTCATGAACCCAACTTCTCTTTGCTACATTGCGTGAATAAATTTATATAGTTTTAGCACTAGATTTACACAAACCAGATTAATTTATATTAACCAATCATTACGAAATAAAAGTTAAATAATAATGAAGAAGAAGAAATAACCTGAAGCAAATAAACGCTGCTCACATGAGCAAACAAATTTGAATTTGTTTAAAATAGTCATGAGAGATAATTAAAATAGAGTTATTTGGAAGCTTGGAATTATATTTTAATAAGTAACAATCTGAATTATGCATGAAAATTTCAAAAACCATTTTTTTATGTTTATATTTAGCGAAGCCTCTTTTATTGCTCCTACTTGTATGAAGGTGCGCTAAATATCAGCAAGCCGGCAAGGTATGTTGGCGGTTGGCGATAGTTTGATTAGTTGTTGGGCCATTCTTTGCATATAGTTTATTGAAGGCATTTTAAATGAAAGGAAACATATTGATAACAGGCTGGCATATTTTGTTTTATAAAAAAATCTGGAGTGTCTCCACTCAACATTCCCGTATAAATATACGCACGACATAAAAGTACCTGCCATTAATAATAATAAAACTACAAACACATGAGTTTCAAAACTAAAAGCAAAAGTTTTAATATTCATAATTAACACTAAAGTCTATATTCAACATATTCATACAGAATATTCAATTCTTTTGTGTTTAAAAATATATACTCTTAACTAGTCTGCAAAAAACACTTGTAAAAGCCCTTTGCGAAGGCTTAAATTTTAAAATTTGAATACATAACTAAAGGAATGGTCCAATTTTAGAACATAAATTAATACCTAAAAAATGAAATTTTGACGGTAAAGTCCCACTTCCGGTTTTCAAATTTATAGGAAACTATTTGTTATTGCTATATTTCCATGTTTAGCATTTCTTCACATTTTTATTCCAAGCCCTACTAAAATTGGAATTTTCAAAATTATAAAAATAGCACTTCCGGTGCTCTGATCATGTTAAAAATTTATATCTGTGAGTTTTTTGTGATAATTAAGATGTGCAAGAAATTTCAATGGGATAGCATAATTTTAAAGATAACTTTACTTGGAAAATTTTTAAAACTGTGTAGGTAAACGAGTACTGCCGGTGGTCTTACATGCCTCAAACGTTGATACAGATCTAAGTTTTTGTGATAATAGCCGTATAATAAATTTCATCGCTCCACCTCAAATAGTCTGTTCGCTATCGTGTTTACATACACACACAGGCAACATGCCAAAATTTTTAATATAAATTCAGGGGCACTCAAAACGTGGAGATCTGTTAAAATCTCGAGGTTGAATTTTTTCATGATCCCAATACCTTCCCTTTACTATACTTCATATAGTATACGGGAATGTAAGAATGAAATTTATGACGGTAAAGTCCCACTTCCGATTTGCAAATTTACAAGGAATCATTTGTTATTGTTATATTTTCCATGTTAAGCATTTTTGTCACATTTGTGTAAAAAAATTTATTCCAAGGCCTACTAAAATTGGAATTTTCAAAATTATAAAAATAGCACTTCCGGTGCTCCAATCATGTTAAAAATTTTTATCTGTGAGTTTGTTGAGATATTTATGGTGTGCACCAAATTTCAATCCGATAGCTTAATTTTAAAGACTACTTTACTTAAAAAAAAATCAAAACTGTGTAGGTACGCGGGTACTTCCGGTGGTCCTACATCTCTCAAAAGTTGATACAGATCTAAGTTTTTGCGTTAATGGCTCTATGCCAAATTTTATTGCTGCAGCTCATACGGTCTGACCGCTATAGTGGTTACACACGCATGCCAAAAATGGTCAAAATGGATTCAGGGCCACTCAAAACATAGAGATCCGTCAAAATCTCGAGGTCGAATTTTTCATGATCCCAATAACTTCCCTTTGCTGTACTGCGTATAGTTTACGGATATGTAAAAATGGAATTGAAATGGTGAATAAATTTATATTGTTTTAGCACTAACAACAATCCAGTTTAAGTTATATTGACCAATCATTGCGGAGTAAAAGACAATAATAATAAATAAGAAGAAATAACCTGGAACAAATAAAGGTTGCTTACATGAGCAAACATGTTTGAATTTGTTTAAAATAGTCATGGGAGATAATTAATAGAGAATTATTTTAAGCTTTGTAAAATTATATTTTCGCAATAATCTGAATTATTCATGAAAATTTCAAAACTAAAAAACATTTTTTTATGTTCATATTTAGCTACGCCTCCTTTTTACACTCCTGTATTACTTTACGAAGTATAGTAAAAGGAAGGTATTGGGATCATGAAAAAATTCGACCTCCATATTTTGACAAATCTCCATGTTTTGAGTACCCTTGAATTTTTGGCATGTTGTCTGTGTGTGTGTGTGTGTAAACACGATAGTGGTCAGACTGTTGGAGGTGGAGCGATGAAATTTGTTATACGGCTCTTATTGCAAAAACTTAGATCTGTATCAACTTTTGAGGCATGTAGGACCATCGGAAGTATCTGTTTACCTAAACAGTTTTGAAATTTTTTCAAGTAATAGTGTTTAAAATTAATCATATTGAAATTCTGTGCACATATTAAATATCACAAAATACTCACGGATACAAATTTTTAACATGATCGGAGCACCGGAAGTACTATTTTTATAATTTTGAAAATTCCAATTTTAGTAGGCCTTGGAATAAAAAATGTTACAAATAGTAAGCAATTTAGCAATACCAAATATTCCGTGCACATTTGAAAACCGGAAGTGGGACTTTACCGTCATAAATTTCATTTTTAGTTGCGAATTTATATTCTAAAATTGGACCCTTCCTTTCGTTATGAATTCACATCTTAAAATTCAAGCCTCCGTAAAAGGTATTTACAAGCGTTTTATATTGCAGACTAATTAAAAGTATATATATTTTTTAAACACAAAGTTAAACATAAAGAAATATTAAAAATATTCCGATGATATATACATACTGAAAAAGCATTAAATATTCCTTATGAATATATTAATATGCTGAATATATACATTGAAGTTAATGTTAATTATGAATATTAAAACTTTTGCTTTTAGTTTTGAAGCACATGTAAGTGTTTGTAGTTTTATTTTTATTAATCGCAGGTATTTTTATGTAGTTTTATTATTATTAATTGCAGGTATTTCTATGTAGTACATGTATCTATTATGGGAATGTTGAGTGGAGACAAACCGCCAAGGTATGTTGGCAGTAGTTTGACTAGTTGTTAGGCCATTCTTTGCATTTAGTTTATTAAAGGGATTTTAGATGAAAGGATACACATTGATGCCAATCTTGCATATTATTTCTTATAAAAAATGTATACGCTATCGCCTCTGACGCTGTCCACGGAATAACCACTTCCATCGGGGATAGACTTGACACCACAATTGAAATTCCAATATCCTTGCAATATCTGCAAATCTCCCATTTTATGATATGACCAGAAATTCATTAGGAAGGAACTAAACAAGTTGACCGCCTTGTCAGCCATTGGCGGCCGACACGACATACAAGTGGCCAACATTTAAAAAAAACACAATAAATCACCTCAAAACAAATGAAATAACTGTATTTTGACTCATTATATTAAATGAAACCTATAAAGGTGAAAACAATTTTTGAACATTTTACGAAAATCCTATTGACGGTCAACGTGTTAAGGGAAGAAGAATTAGATGCACTTCCTCAAACACTTTCCAATAACTGACACAAATTAGTTTTTGAATTTTAGCTATATTTCTGTCAGCCACATCTATTAGTCGAAATAACTCATTATTATTTATTAGCTCATTAAAATTTGACGTTATTATATTTGCAGTACCTACACACGTAAATAACTTATCCTCATCAGAATCACCTGTACGAAAGTGTTCATATAAAGCAATCGCTAACACATTTTTGTAAATTTTCATAGAAAAAAA
This sequence comes from Helochares maculicollis, assembly GCA_033557835.1. Classification (NCBI taxonomy): domain Eukaryota; kingdom Metazoa; phylum Arthropoda; class Insecta; order Coleoptera; family Hydrophilidae; genus Helochares; species Helochares maculicollis. The sequence goes on along the minus strand of JAWQRO010000486.1, from coordinate 17,769 downwards.
AACAGCAAGTGGAGGGGGAGAGGGTTATCACATGCATGTGAATTTATTCTCTCTAGGACAGCCTAAGTTCATCATTTAATACAGAGTATTTTCCAAATCTATTAAGAGCGTATTTCAGAACCAGTATTTCTATTCACTAGCCTTGCAGTACAATCACACATCGAGCTTGGCATAAATTTTTGCGAGTGGGACGAATCCATGGTATAATTCAAATTCAGTCAAATTTAAGACTCAATTCGGATAATGGGAAAGGTAAATGAAAACCATAAATAAAACTTAATTTTTATTGTACAAAATAAAATTTAAATAAAAATCGTGTCTATATTAAGAAAAATTTGCTGAAATAAATACAAAACTATTTATTTGTATAGTCAATTCATCAAAATTCACTTTTATATAATGAATTTATTTAAAAATACAGCATTAGGGCCAAATGCCGCATTCAACTGCAGTAACTGCTGTGTTATGGCAAATATTAAGTTATTGTTTTTATAATTGTTTGTATCATCATTTTTTAAACATCATAACAGTAAAAAAGGCACAATAAGTAATTCATCTACTTATAAAACGAGAAATGAAAATTAGATACAACGCAGAGTATGAGGCTCTATGAGATTATTTTGATATTATAATAGTAATAATAATAAACTGTACAATAAAATTCAATACAATCATCACTCAACAATAAAACCAAATCACTTGCACTTTCATCAAGTCAGTTGTAAATTTAGAGTCCATCATTCCATGTTTTAAGTTTCAGTCGCAGAATTGGTGGTCTTTAATAGTTTTTTGTTTGTTAATTATTATTTTTGCATTTTGGTTTTGGATTTATGTTATTAATAATTTGTGGTTTGTCAGTTTATAATAAATAGGGAATTGGATAGGAGGAAGGAAGAGGGGTAACTGGGATATTCGCGCTGGTCCTAATTGTCCGCCGGGGGAGTGAGGAAGTGGATCGAAAAGCTGCTTCAAGACCCCAGAGAGGCATTACCAAAGTTAAATGTGGTTGGCACGGCTTGTTGTGTGAATGTGTAACCTACAAAAATCAATTTAGTTACGACCGAAATCAAATCGAACTCAAAAACTTACCTCCTTGCTGTTCAATCTTTTTACTTTCTCTAGCTGCTCTCCTTTGATCAGCCAAAACGCTGATTTCCATTAATTGTTTATTCTGTTGTTCCGTCAATGCAGCTGTCAAGGCATTATACCAATCCATTTCGGTACTTTGCAGCCCTGAAACAAAGATTAGTAATTACTGAAGCAAATTCGGTTCAACAATTTTAAATTACTGCAGAACAGAATTTGGCACAGCGCACGAAACAACTTACTTTGCATAGTTTCTTTAAAAATGACGTATTCATCAATTTCGCAGTCTTCTTCGTCTAAGGGTGTGGTGTAAGCTTCAAGAACCATCTCTTCGTTGGGTTCATAATCTGAGTCCTCGTCTTCTGAGTCGTCATCAACATCTGCAATGGTAGCATTTACATTCATCCCTAGGTTTCCACCACCCAAAACTGCTTTCCGCGCAAGACTTTCCAAGTACTCCTGTCCCTGCTCATCAATTTCGTCTTCATCAGAGCTTAGTACTTCCTCAATATCCCCGTCATCACTTTCAGATTCTTCTTCCTCACCTAAAGTAACGAATCGGGTTAACAATTAATGACTTTACCATTAACTAGAAGCATTATTTATTTGATGTGCGAGTTCTCCGAATAATTTAAAACTAGGCGACTAATCAAAAGGACCATTTTTAGTAAGTAGGAATTGAAAAAATCTGCCAGTACTTGTTAATTGGAAAAATTGTACACACCTGAGCCCTCTTGTGCCCTCGCTGCATAGGCCTTTTTCAACCCATCAAAAAGCATAATAAATGCTGGAATAACCTGCTGACTCAATTCCATCAAAACGGGGGGTCTGCCACCAGGTAAACTAATCAGAGAACACAGTCCGAGCACACTCAACTTCCTGTCGTGCACTCCTAAGAAGCAGTCGGTATCATGAAGCCATTGTTTAATAAAATGGGTCGTAAAGTCAGGAAGCTTCTCTAGAACGGAGAAAAGAAGAGAAGGCGAGTAGTAAAGTGCGGCTATTAAAACCTGTAGGCACATAGTTCGTAGTTCAGAAGTTCTAACTTCTCTCAGTAGTCGGCTTGCCGCCAACTCTACAAGAAGGGGCGCAGCATTATCGATGCGGCCTTTACACTGAAGCAACACCACCTCCAAAAGTTTAGCTGCGTGAGATTCCGGATCTTCGCCACAATCTCGAGACAGAACTTCCTTGCACATATTGTAAATGGCGAGCAGCCTCTGCTCGTCTGCTAGGAAAGCCTCTGTGTCAACCGTGATGTAATTGTGCAAAGCAGGCATCATGTCCGTGAAGTGGTCCAGTCCGCTCTTCATAAACACTTGATACAAGAGCTCGAAAACTCTCCACATATCAGGGGTGATGTGCTTGCTGGTCAGGTCGTAGATCAATGAGAGCACCTCCTCATAGAATTCTTGAACTTCGTTTTGTAAAACGTGGGCTACTACTTGCAAAACTGTGGGTTCTAGAAGCCTGAGAATTTCCGGACGTTCTTCCATGACCGTTAGGAGTGTTTCGATGGTATTCAGAAGGCCCATGGCAGTAATAGCTTTTTCGTCTGAACCTTCATCGGTATCCAGAACATTACTAAATGTTGCTGCCAAATGTTGGCAAATTTCCACCGCAATGGGGGCGAGTTGTTCCGTGAAAACGCACACTAGTTTCTGCATCACACCGGTCACATCTTCGTTTTCTGTCTCCCTGATTATTGTTAATAGTTCCAAAGCTATTTGTTTCACCTAAAACAACCAAAATAAATTATTATTTTGTTATGTAGAGAAATTAACCCTCTATTTCACATTTGTCCTGACTGGGAGTTAAATTTTAAATGATTTAAAATCACTGGAAAATCTGAGTTGACTGTGTTTAAGTGAGGACATTTCATTTAAGAATAGCACAGATAGACGTCACTAGTTGTTGCATATTTTTGACATTTCCAAAACAATGATCTGTACCTATGCTACAGGGTTGGGCACTCAATGTGTAGCGTATTCAAAAGGCCATAAATTCGGTTTAAAAAAGTATTTTTATTTATTTTAAAGTACAGAATGTGTGAAAATAATCAACTATTCAGAATCAATTTATTTGGTTTCGATATGACCACCTTTTGCCTTGACTATGGCTTTGAGACAGTCAAACAACGAATTGCAAGCTGCCCGAATGTGATTTGCCGGTATTTTGGCCCACTCACGGACAATGGCTTTCTTTAGCGTCTCGAGGCTGGTGTATTTTTTAACTCGGACATTGCTCTCCAAAATGGCCCATAGAGAATAATCCATTAGATTCGCGTCTGATGAATTCGGAACCATTGTATGGTCGAAATGAAGTTCGGAACATTGTTTTTCAGCCATTCTTGGTTTACTCGCGCTTTGTGAGACGGTGCCGCGTCTTGTTGAAACGTCCATGATCTACGACCGAAATGTTTGTCTGTCCAAGGCTTCAGAGCAGCCTCCAGAACGTTTTCCGGATAATATGTCGCATTTACTTTGATGTCAGGCTCAATGAAAACGATTGGAGAGCGCCCATCCGCGGTCACAGCGGCCCAAACCATTATTTGTGGCGGTTGCTGTTTTCTGGTGACCAACCGATGGCACAAATTCTCGGATGAACGTTTGGTCAAGTAAACCCTATCATTTTGAGAGTTTACAAATTGCTCAATTGGGAAATTTTTCTCGTCAGAAAAGACGATGTTCGGAAATTGACCGCTTTCGGCCAAGCAAAGCAAGTCCTTCGCTCTCTCAAGTCTAACTTGTTGCTGCTTTGGTGTAAGTTCATGCGCCTTTTGGAAGTTGTAAGGCTTGACCTTGAGCTTATTTTTCAATATGCGTCGGATGCTGTGATTGGATATTTTCAGTTTTTTAGCCATTTGATTGGCACTTCGTCGTAGATTTTTCTCAAGTCGCTTTTTCACTTTTCGAACCATCTCAGATGACGTTGCAGTTTTTGATGACCACCTCCATGGCGTTTTGCGATGCTACCAGTATCATTATAACGAGTTATGGTGCGATAAACAAACATTTAATTCATTTGGGGGTGTTTGAGATCACAAACAATCGCTGCTTGTGATTTTCCAGCTAAATATGAAGCAATCACACTATTACGATTGAATTCCATCGCCTATAACTTTTTTTACGTTCACTTTTGGGAAAATGCTTTTGCACGCTTGTAAAAAATACTCAGAACTGTCAGATAGCAAATTTATAAAAAGCTGCTGCCATTGTGACATCTGCGCAAAAGGTTAAAAATTAGTAACACTTTGAGTGCCCAACCCTGTCGATGCAAGTCCGAAGGGGCTAGATCGGGAGAGTATGGCGGATGTTCATACCGTAAATCGTTCAATTTGGCCATTGTTTGAACACATTTGTGTGCCAGTGCGTTATCTTGATGGAAAAGGATTTTTTTCTTCTTCAAGCCAGGTCTCTTTTCTTTAATTTTTGTATGTAACTTATCCAACAGATTTAAATAATACTCTTTTCCTATGGTTTTACCGGTTTGAAGATGATCGATCAACAAAATACCCTTTGCATGCCAGAAAACAGACGCCATAGCCTTTTTGGATGATTTGGACCATTTTGGTTGTTTTGGGGCTGAACAACCAGGCTCAGTCCACTCTGAGGTTTGTTGTCACAGCTTGGGATCATAGTGGCACATCCAGGTTTCATCCATAGTGACGAAACTATGTAAAAAATCTTTCTTATTTTTTTTAAAAGCTTCAAATGTTCCTTAGAAAGATTCATTGGAAGTCATTTTTGATCACAATTTAAGAAATGCCGCACCCATCGTCCACAAAGCTTTCTGAGGCCAAGCACATCTTTCAAAATATGAAGTACTCGCTCAATTGAGATATTCATGGTCTCAGAAATCTCACTCAAGGTTAACTTCCTGCCATTCATAACCATATCATGAGTGGTATCGATCATTTCTTCAGTGGTCACACTTTTTGGACGTCCTGAACGAGGATCATTTTTTGACGGTTCAAGAAATGTGCTTGAATATCCTTTCCTGCACTCTAACTTATTTTGTCTTCAACTTTCTTGAGCTCTTGAGACCGGTGTAAAAAACGCAAGCTCTGGAATTTCCGTCTGGAACCAAGATTCAACTTATTGCCGATCCAGTTAGAGAGTTCGGATGTGTTTCTATATTATTTCTTTGCTCAGCACTTCTTTTACCTTAATTTTAGCATCGGCAGAAGATGAGATTATATGAATCTAACTTTAGCAATCGAATTACCACGACAGAAACAACATAACCCTCTTTCACTTGTTTACAGCTACGACTTGTTTGTATCCTGATGATCCCGATTTTTGGATGAACGCTGATTTTGATTGGTGGAAGAGGAAAAAGTTTGGTGGGATCAGTGGATCGCCTTCTTTCTTTGGATGTTAGTACTTTTATTTCATGAGGGCGACTCTAAAGTCATAGAACGTTGTGGGGCCCCATACTCCTCTCGAGGAGGGATCTATCTGATTGAGTTAATTCCGGACATTCTGGAGGGTGGCGGTTCTTCGACCGGTCAACTCTCTTTCGTGTTGGGCAAAATTTCGATGGTAAGAGAAGTCGGACATGCTTTTATGATATTTCTTTGCTTGTTTCATTTTCATTTTAACACCAGCCGATGTAGAAAAATTAGAAGCCCTTGATACTTCCATCAAGGCTGAATCATGTTATTCACTGTCCGGGTTTTGCGATTAAACTAATTGTATGTGCTTGAATATCTTTTCCTTCGCTGCAACTTTGTTGCGACTGATGTAAAAACGACCTATTCAGGAAATTTCCATCAGGGACCAAGATTCATTCAACCAATTTTCAATTGAGTTTCGATAGCAAGAGAGGTCGGATGTGCTTTTATATAATATCTTCGCTGATCACTTGTTTTATTTTCAGTTTTGCTGCAACCACAAGCTACATGCAACATCGTTGAGACCACATGCTCGAAATTTCTATCTGGGACCAAGATTCAACTTATTTTCAATCCAGTTCCGACTTCAATTGGCCGAAGAAGAGAAGAGAGGAGCTTGATTTTTATAAACACCATTACCTTTTTCACTTTTCTACAGTTGTGACTCGCATATATCCAGATTTCTGGATGAATGCATCCCAAACAACAGATGCTAACATCTTTTTCGTTTGGAAACAGATGGAAGTCGCCTGAGGCCAAATCTAGTGAATAGGGGGATGCTCCGACAAGTCGAACGTTAATTCATAGGATTTTTTCTTCTGCAAACCGGATCTTTTTTCACGGTTTTTTTCCTTCAGCTGGTCTAAATGGTTACAATATTATTCAGAATTTATTGTTACACCCGTTTGCAAGTAATCCACAAGTAACATTCGTTTCGCACCCCAAAAAACTGATGCTAACACCTTGCTTGGCCGATTTCTGGACACAAACTGGTTTCGGAGCCGAAGAACCAGGTTCATACCACTCTTTAACCTCTTGTTTTGATTTAGGCTTATGACGAGAGACCCAATTCTCACCCTAAGGGATGATTTTTTGATGTTGTTAGGTGATTTTGATTGGAATGAAAAGAGTTCGGTCGGTTCGCTGGATCGGCTTCTGTTTGGTTTCACCAGTTGAAAAGATTGGATATGCTTTGGCCTAAATAGAAACCACATGGTCTGGAAATTCCCAACTGACACCGCGAATCAACATTGCTCAAAAAACTATATTTATTTATAAACACGGAAATTGAAAAATCGAATTCAATTGATAAAATATCTACAGAAAGCGCCTTTAGAAAGAAATTAAAATTGAGAATCCAAAAATGGGTGCAACCCTAGAATCAAAGAGAAAAGTTGATGAAGCTACAAAAGGAACAAAACTCAATTTGCAGGACAAATTTCAAAATTTGAAAACTCTGACAGTAAGATTATACTTCCGGTGATGTCACTTGAAGCAAAAGAGAACACGGACATACAAGTTTGCCATAAAAGCCGAATGTTAATAACTTCGTCACAAACAGTTTGAGCGCTATCGTATTTACTTACGCAGATACTCACACAGGAACATTCATTGTATACGAGATTGTAAAAAATAGCACATGTGTACACATGTATTTTGTTACCAACGTTTCATACAACATATCGCATCGATTTAAGCCAAATCTCATTATTATTTCTGCAGTTAGTAGATCATGTTTGGCCAAATCACAGAAAAGGTCGATGTATTCTCGTTGTTTCAATTTAGAAGTTGTGATATCATAAGACTTCGAACAGTAAGACTGATAACCAGAAATAACAGAAAGTTGGAAAAATATTTCAATGCCAGCATTGCTGTTTATTTGCTTACAATACAATAGGCAAACGCTTCCCCTCGCCCTTTCTTTAACGCTTTTGTTGGCGGAAACATGGCAGAAAGAAGTGGAAAATTTGAGTGGCAAAAATTGAGAAAAATCGAAATGGGTAAAGCCCCGCTATAATTAATACAAAGGTTAAATCTTATCCACTATCGCAACTAATAGATCAAAATAGTTGCACTTCAAAACGGCCCGTTTAAAAAATGTATAACGTAAAATAGATATACACCATGATAAAGTCATCGAAAAAATGCCCCTATCACTAGTTGCAATAAAGACAAAAATAAAAATACGACAAGCGCACATTTCAGTGCATGTGTGGTGCAATAATAAAAGAAGCAATTATATTATGGGGGAATTATGAAAATTCTAAAAATAACTTGTCGCATCAAGAGAGTTTACGGTTGGGAATATCAGCCAGCGGTGTAGCATGTCAGAATGGTAATCTTGCAGGGTACCCAAACTAGGTTCCGCCGCTGGCTCCGTCGGTACACTTTGTGAGTTTAGACCACTTGCGGTGTACGCGCCATGCTGCTGTTTGATAACAAAAATACAAGAATTAGGCAGTAGCCAAGAAGCGGTTGTTTTGAAAACTCTGCGCACTTAAAGCCCAAATACCATCATGCGGTTATCAGGCCTCATCATCATTTCGCCCCATTTTTCCTCAATCAGTATCATATCTGCTTTGTTTATTATAAACATTTTTATAGATAAAAGAGTCCACTAAAATAAATGCAGCTAAATTTCTGAACCATTAAAGGCTTGGGGGCGTCTGTAGATACTGACCGCGAATTTGCGAACGAAAATCCCAAGCAAAAAAATTCGGGCGCGTGATTCAAAAGTCGGCTACGAATTTAAACGATTTATTCTGTATTATATTGGTCATACTTATCTGCATCCTGTTTTACAATTTCAATATAATAATATCGTTTACATCCTTCCTTGCTGAGGCTTTGCTAAATTTCAGTTGATTTGTCAAAATTGAACCCGATTGTTCTCAGCGGCAGCATTTCGCGAAAGGGCGCTAAAATGCGTCCGAAATTGTTTTTCTTTTTGTGTTTAATATGTTCACTCAGTGTCGGCAGTGATGGTGGTCAAATCAATCGGAGAGGAAGCGATTTGGACTCGCATCGGAAAAGCACTAAGACTTGCTCAGAGGACGGTGGTAAGTTACACTTATAGTAATTAAGCGACTCAGTAACGTTTCAGTTTGAACTGAAATATCTTAAATAAATATTTGTTTTCCTCAACTGAATGCTTCTCCTAAGGAGGAAGGAAATCAGTTTTGATTAAGCAAATAATAGTGTAGTCAATGAAGCATGGTGATAAGACTTGGAATTTTATTTGTCAATTACATTCTTGTCTATACCCAGAGCAGCGATTTGACTGACATAATACTAGGTTGCCCAATAAGTTTTGTGGCTCTATTAGGAAAACGCAATTTTATGGTTTGAAATGCACTTTATTATCTAGTATAGTCTTCCTGAGCATCAACACACTTGTTCCAACGAAATTTCAATTTATGAGTTCCGTCCCTAAAGTGAGAATCTGGAAGGGCTGCAAAATACGCTTCCACATCTGTTATGACCTTATTCTTTGATGAAAAACGCTTGCCTAGCATGAATTTTTAGGTCTGGAAACAGATGGAAGTCGTTAGTGAATACATTGGATACTCCACCAATTCGAACTTTAATTCATAGATATCAGGAAAGAAGAACTGCGTCATCAACTGAATTCGCTTACTTACTTTGAGGAGTCTGCTCGAAAAAAACATTATCACGTCGTTTTTCTGGACAGAAACACTGTTTCTATTCAATTTGGACTTGAAATAACTGATATCTCTCACGAAAATTGCACGAGCAAGTCTTAAATTCAGACCCCTCTTCTAAAATTCTTTAATGTCGATAGACTACGACAATAAAACTTGCATTTATACTAATGAGAAACTGCTTTTAAGCAGAACTATACATTTTACAAAGAGAAGAAAACTAATTTTCAAGTCCAATCGGGTCCCTATTATAACTATATAAAAAGTATAAAATAAATGGAACTCACTAGTGGATACAATGGATGCTCTAACAATTCGAATTTTAATTTATTTTACCCATTTTACGCTCTTGGGCATTGTCCTGATAGAAAAGGATTTTTTTCGTCTGCAAACTGCGTCTTTTTGCGCGAATGTTTCGTTCAGCTGGTCTAAAAGCTTGCAATAATATTCATAATTTATTATCAGTTTGCAAGTCATCCACAAACAAAATTCCATTCGCATCCCAAATAATAGATGCTAACACTGTTTTGGCCTGGAAACAGATGAAAGTCGCTAGAGGCCAAATCTATTGAATAAGGGATACTCCGACAATTGGAAACTTTAATTCATAGATCTTAGCCATGGTCAAAGTGCTCTTGTGCATTGTCCTGATGGAAAAGGATTTTTTTCCTCTGCAAAATGGGTCTTTTTGCGCGAATTTTTCCTTCAGCTGGTCTAAAAGTTTGCAATAATATTCAAAATTTATTGTTTATCAGTTTGCAAGTCGACCACAAACAAAATCCCTTTCGCATCCCAAACAACAGATGCTAACACCTTTTTCGTTTGGAAACAGATGTAAGTCACTGAAGGCCAAATCTAGTGAATAAGGGGAATACTCCGACAATTCGAACTTTAATTCATAGATCTTAGCCATTGTCAAAATGCTCTTGTGCATTGTCCTGATGGGAAAGAATTTATTTCGTCTGCAAACCTGGTATTTTTCACGAATTTTTTTCTTCAGCTGGTCTAAAAGTTTGCAATAATATTCAGAATTTATTGTTTATCAGTTTGCAAGTCACCCACAAACAAAATTCCTTTCGCATCCTAAAAAAACAGATGCTAACACTTTTTTGGTCTGGAAACAGATGGAAGTGACTTGAGGCCAAATCTAGTGAATAAGGGGGATGCTCCGACAATTCGAACTTTAATTCATAGATCTTAGCCATTGCCAAATTGCTCTTGTGCATTGTCCTGATAGAAAAGGATTTTTTCTTCTGCAAACCAGGTATTTTTCACGAATGTTTTCTTCAGCTGGTCTAAAAGGTTGCAATAATATCCAGAATTTATTGTTTCTCAGTTTGCAAGTCATCCACAAACAAAATTCCTTTCGCATCCCAAAAAACAGATGCTAACACTTTTTTGGTCTGGAAATAGATGGAAGTCGCTAGAGGCCAAATCTAGTGAATAAGGGGGATACTCCGACAATTCAAACTTTAATTCATAGATTTAAGCCATTGTCAAAATGCTCTTGTGCATTGTCCTGAGGGGAAAGAATTTATTTCGTCTGCAAACCGGATTTTTTTTTCACGAATGTTTTCCTTCGTCAGCTGGTCTCAAAGGTTATAATAACATTAAAAATTTATTATTTATCAGTTTGCAAGTCACCCACAAACAAAATTCCTTTCGCATCCCAAAAAACAGATGCTAACACTTTTTTGGTCTGGAAACAGATGAAAGTCGCTAGAGGGCAAATCTAGGGAATAAGGGGGATGCTCCGACAATTCGAACTTTAATTCATAGATTTAAGCCATTGCCAAAATGCTCTTGTGCATTGTCCTGATGGGAAAGGATTTTTTCGTCTGCAAACCGGATTTTTTTTCACGAATGTTTTCCTTCGTCAGCTGGTCTCAAAGGTTATAATAACATCCAGAATTTATTATTTATCAGTTTGCAAGTCACCCACAAACAAAATTCCTTTCGCATCCCAAAAAACAGATGCTAACACTTTTTTGGTCTGGAAACAGATGAAAGTCGCTAGAGGCCAAATCTAGGGAATAAGGGGGATGCTCCGACAATTCGAACCTTAATTCATAGATTTAAGCCATTGCCAAAATGCTATTGTGCATTGTCCTGAGGGGAAAGAATTTATTTCGTCTGCAAACCGAATTTTTTTCACGAATGTTTTCCTTCGTCAGCTGGTCTCAAAGGTTACAATAATATCCAGAATTTATTGTTTCTCAGTTTGCAAGTCATCCACAAACAAAATTCCTTTCGCATCTCAAAAAAACTTATGCTAAACCTTGCTTGGCCGATTTCTGAACACGAACTCGGTTTGGAGCCGAGGAACCAGATTCATACCATTCTTTTACCTCTTGTTTTGATTCAGGCTTATGACGAGAGACCCAACTCTCATCCTTAGTGATGAATCGACCCACAAAATCCACTTTATCCTTTCGAAAACGCTCTAAATGTTGCTGAGAAAGTCGTACTCGAATGTGTCTTAGTCCATTGTTACTAAATCCAGCACTTATTGTGCACATATCTTTCTGAAACGCAATACTTCAGTCAAAATATTGCTTGCACTGACCAATAAGATGCCTACTGTAGGGCTTCTACTAAATCTCTTTCAGCCACTCGATTTTCCAACACGATATCCCGTATTTTTTAATGTTTTTTGGTGAAGTTTTTGGACGTCCTTGAGGTAAATCGTCATCAAGGGTTGTACGACCACGTTTCAATTCAGCAACCCATATTTCTACTGTACTAATTGAAGGCGAAGAGTAAGGACACACTTTCAACATTCGTTCATAAATTTCCTGCGCCTTTAAACCTTCCAAAAATAATACTTCAATCACTGCGCGATACTTGCTTTTTTCATTGTAAAAAAATATTGTGACACGTCGATACAAAATGGCTTGTAAACAAAGAATGAATTGACCTATTGTAATGAAATTTCGCATACGTTCATAAGAAGAGAGTACCAACGTAACATAAAAAAATTAGGCAATACCAAGGCTCTTTCTTATCGACCAGAAAACTTTATTATCAACGTAGTATCTCAAAAACTATTGATTCTATCGATGCAAACCCAATTATTGTTTTTCTCTTTTAATAGGTAAGACCGTATGTGCTGCGCCATTTTTAAAAGTCCTATGAAGGGGTGCGGGGGTGGTATAATGGAGATATCGATATCTGAGAAATTTGAATTTTTCTTCTAAATCCAAAATCTATATGTGGAAGGTCTTGAATTGAATAAAACAATTTGCAAGTATTTCTAATTCGCATTTGCAATGAACATAGTAGTACTCAAAATTCCATGCTTCCTTTTCATGAGCTTAAATTTCGATCAACCAACTATTTAAACAGCTCAGTGCACTTCAAATCAAAACACTTTGCTAGTGAAAGAGTAGTCAAAATTTATTTCGTGTATAAAAGACCTTCATTTGATTTATATTAGCTTTGGGTAATATACAAGAATAGCTCGTATGAAATCGCTCATGAAATAAAACTAAAACAAACAGGCTGTATTCATGAAGTTTTTGCTGCTTTCATGTTCAAAAACCACTTTTTGTTGGATGGCACTCTTAGAAAGAATTTCTTACTTTCAACAATTTTATTTAGTATGACGAATCTCTATTTAAATACTCGTGTAATTTCTATGCTATACTAAAATGTATCTTATAGATTGAAAAGTATCAGCCTGTGCCACTTAAATAATTGTTTTCAGTCTGAGGTTAAACTGAAATTTCACTTAATCGTCAAGTAGCTCCCACATCTAATTGTATAAGCTCGCCAGAGCACTCCAAACTAAGAAGTCTTTGATACTAAAGTAAGTAGGTTACTCTATTTCCAGTAGAAAAAGTGTTGCTCTGTCGTAGACATCGAAATAAATTACTGTTAAAGCATACAATGTAATACAAATAAAACAAATAGTAAAGGTCTATCTCCACAAATTTCATTGCTTCCATATCACAAACGCTATAAAACTTTAATTTATTCAAATACTTTAAAAGTCGTTAAATCTAATGACCTCAGCTTATTGAAACGTAAAAACTACACTTAAATGTTCGCTAAAATATGAAGAGTGAACCCCTAAAGTATGGAATAACAGGAAAATGGACAACTCCTATTTTAAATGCACCTATGTTGCGCCCTATCCTTCCAAATTTTGTATGGATAGCCAATCGCTATTTTTGAATAGCTGCATCAAATGTCCTATCCATTTGAATTGCTTAACTGACAAAATCCTTAACAGTGACTATTTTGATCGACAACCTATTCAAAGTTTCACTGTGACACTGATGTTGATTTTGGCCTGAATTTTCTTTTCCGTTGTCTTTGCTCAAAATGCATGCTTCTTACACTAAGTATTTCTACATACTCCAATCCTGAGTAAGCGAAGCTTATGCGAATTTTAATGTATTCGGATCTTACAACTAAGTGAAGCTTATTTGATTCTTGACGGATTCCGATTTTGGCAAGTAAGCGAAGTTTTAGGCTTTCTAAAGTTTCAACATTTCGTTATTGTGGAACAAAATGTATTTATTTTATGGTATAATAGTCTCTGACAAATCAAGAAAAATACCAGCACGTTTTTTAGGCTACACCTCAAGCCCTTTTGAGCGACCAGTTGACTTCACAGACAATCTAGAGATTTATCTAATCTACATTCTGGTTGTAATGTTCAGCACTAAGTCGCATGTACACATACAAGGTGTGTAAATTAAATAATGAGACTGTTTTCCCTTGTTTACACCAATAAACGTATAATTCAACATTGTCTCCTTCAAAGTAATTGCTTTCTGAAGCCACACAACACTTTCAATAGTTTCAAAAATTCGTTATTATGGAAAAAATGTATTTATTCTCTAGTAATATAGTCTCTGACAAATGAAGAAAAATACCAGCATGCGTTTCAGGCTACACCTCAAGCCCTTTCAAGCAACCAGTTGACTTCACAGACAATCTAGAGTTTTATCTAGTCTACATTCTGGTTGTAATGTTCAGCACTAAGGCACATATACACATACGAGGTGTGTAAATTAAATAATGAGACTGATTTTTGCACTTGTATATTCCAATAAACTTACAATTCAATATTGTCTCCTTCAAAGTAACTGCCTTCTAAAGCCACACAGCGCTGGAGACGTTTCTTCCACCACTGGTGGAACTCGGATATTGGAATAGCCTTCAGCTGGTCGGTTACAGCCCTTTGAATGTTTTCCAGTGTCCCAAAATGATGTTCCTTGAGGTGATTCTTCAATTTCGAAAGAGGAAAAAGTCACAAGGACTTAAGTCGGGCAATTAACGGGGCTGAGGAGCACCAGAAATGTTCTTACTGTCCAAGAAATGGTTCACTGAAATTGCTGTGTGACAAGGTGCATTGTCATGATGCTACACCCAGTTGGTTTTGATGTTTGGTCTCACAAGCATGACCCTTTTTCGAAGTCTTTCAAGAACCTCTCGGTAAAAGTGTTGATTAACCGTTCAGCCTTGGGGCACAAACTCTTTGTTCACGATTCCCTGGCTATCAAAAAAACAAATCAGCATGCTTGTAATCTTTGACTTGCTCATTCTTGCTGTTTTTGGCCTTGGAGATATTGAATTGTGCCATTCCATGATGTGGCGCTTGGTTTCCGAGATCCAACACTCATCACCAGTAATGACATGTTCCAGAAAATGGGGATCATTCTTAATCGATTCCAATAAGTCAATGCACCTTGCCCTCCTGTTGTTCTTTTGGTCCTGAGAAAGGTTTTTCGGAACCATTTTGGCGCAGATCTTTCTCATCTCCAATTCATTGGTCAAAATCTGATGAACGGTGGCGTGATTCAAATTCAACTCTTCCCCAATCATTCTGACTTTCAAGCGACGATCTGAACGCACAAGATCCAGGACTCTAACGACATTTTCAGCGGTTTTTGAAACTGAGGGCCTTCCGCTACGAGATTCATCTTTAATTGACTCTCTCTCTTCTGAAAAAGCCTTAAACCACCGAAAAACCTGAGCCCTTGACAAAACACTGTCTCTATAGGCTTGCCGAAATTTTGCAAATGTTTCCGTTGCTTTGTGTCCAAGTCTGAAGCAAAACTTGATACTACATCGTTGCTCAAAATTATGGTCCCTCATTTCAGAACAAGAAAATCCTGTTTCACTAAACAAATCACTACAGACAATTAACTTGACTCTGCTACTTCAAACTCATAACGATGGCCAATCTCATTACTTAATTTACCTACCTCGTATATCAGGAAAGTAGAAGTGCATCAACAACCGAATAAGCTTCGCTTACTTACTTTGGGGAGAAGTCTACTCGAGTAAACCATGGGAACGTCGTTTTTTGAGCAGTCTAACGGGAGAGAATCACTGTTTCTATCCAATTTGGACTTGAAATAACTGATATATATCACGAAAATTCCACAAGTAAATCTTAAAGTCAGAATCTACTGTTGAAATCCTTTAATTTCGATAGACTACGACAATAAAACTTGCATTTATACTGATGAGGAGTTGCTTTTAAACAGAACTTTACACTTTTCAACGATAAGAAAACTAATTTTCAAGTCCAATCGCGTCCCTATTTTAACTCTATATCTCAGAACAGGTTGTGCAGATGTAGAGAACTAAACATCACTGAAATGTTGAGCAGAAATTACGAAAACTTTGCAGAGCAGTGACTAAAAGTTACTCTATAAAAATGAAATAATAAAGTATAAGCCCTTAAGTCTCATGGTCAACCAAATGGTGAATTTCAATGATGACCAGATTTCATACCTATGCTTTTGCTTGCAGTTCCTGGACCAGTTCTGAATTTCCATCAATTAGAAGCTACGGAATCTACAATTACGGTTGCTTGGGACTCTCCTGAAGATGCTTCGTGTGTAACAAGCTACGTCATAAAAGTTGTTGGCGTTATTCAAATGAACGTAGGCATAACAAATTCGATTAAAATCGAAGCATTGAAGCCATGCACGGGATACACAGTCAACGTTTGGGCGATAAATGCAAACAGCCAAGAAGGAGCTGTATCAGAAATTGTAACCACAGGAGCTCCTCCTCGACGTAAGATCCTTGCTGACTAACATATTTAAGTTATAGTTAATTTTAACATTGTTTGCTCATAGCGGCTGCGGTGACAGTGTCTGGTGTGACTCAAACTACGGCGACCATCAGATGGGAAGTTCCTGAGTTCGCGGATTGCGTTGATCAATACAAGATCGTCGATGCCTCAGGGGCGGAAATCTACATGACAACTGATGTTTTGGAATTCTCAGCAGCCGATTTGACTGCTTGCACTTTCTATGATTGGTCTGTAATCTCAGTTTTTGGCGCCATTGAAAGCTTGCGAGAACCAGCTGCTATCAACACAGGTATTAGGCATTAATTTAGAGCATTTTAGGAAGTTCTTAGGACATGAGCCAGATGCTAAATGTTTTATCGAAATATCGGTTTGCTAAGCTAAGGCGAAATCATAAGATTTCTTATTCTAGAAATTTTGATATAACGGTCAAATCTTGTCGTGGAACTTCTTCAAATTTCAATTGTGACATTTCCTTCTGGATTTACAATTAAATGTTGCAGCTCCTGAGGTGGTAGTTGGTCTAAAACAAGTTGCAGCCACTGCAAATACGGCCACTATCGTTTGGGATTCCTCAAGTTGTCCTGACACAAAAGAATATCGAGTGCAAGGCGGCCCCTTAGAAATAGTCACAACTGAAACGACTGTCACTATGGACTATTTGGACGCTTGTGCAGTCTTGGATGTGGGGGTTGTTGTTATTACCATCGCAGAAGTTGCCAGTGAGCCCGTTACTACTACTATAAAGACTGTAAGCGAACCAGTCCAAAGTGTTGTTGTCGTGGACGAAAAAGAAACGGAAGCCACCATAAGCTGGGGTCCTCCAGCTTCAGCCTCTTGTATTACTGGTTATAAGATTTATAAGGACGGGGAAGCTGTTGCTGACGTTTTGGACATCACATATACGTTGACAGGCCTTGCCGGCTGCACGCTTTATGGAGTCGAAGTTGTCACGTTAACAGAAAACTTTGAGAGTGCTCCCGTTGGTACTGATGTACAAACAGGTAATTACAATTTGAACCCATGCTAATAGTATACAAAAAAATCTCATTTTTCCCGTATTCATTCTTGTATTACGAGCATAAAATTCTATCCAGAGATTGTGGAGGATCTTCATCGAAAGAGCAAAATCGTGGATCATTATCAAAAGAGCAAAAACGAGGATCTTTACCAAAAGATCAGAAACGTGGATCGTTATCTAAAGAGTAAAAACGTGGATCTTTAGAAAATGAGCAAAAACGTGGATCTATTGGGTTGGCAACTGACAAGTAATTGCGGATTGTTTTTAGAAAATCAAAGACAATTTTTTCATGGAACTAAATAGCTTTATTCTGTAATGTATTGCCCATTTTGATCTATGACCTTTTGCCATCTTTCAGCCAGCATCATAATCCCACGTTCATAAAACTTCTGGCTTTTATTAGCAAAAAACTGAATCAGGTACGATTTGACACCATCATCATTATTGAATTTTTTACCATTCAAGGAGTTTTGTAAAGATCGAAACAAAAAGTAATCAGATGGGGCAAGGTGAGGACTATATGGTGGATGTGGCAAAACATCCCAAC
>JAWQRO010000485.1:0-38152 GCA_033557835.1 Helochares maculicollis | reverse complement strand
TATATATATATATATATAAGTGGACACTTTATTATTATAAATAGTTTGAGCTAGACAATGTTTACAAAGACTTACATAAAATATTAAGCAATATCTACATTCTAAAGAGACAATTTTTGAAAGTAGATTAATATCTCATAGACTTACCACAAAATAATGAATTTTCGTCTCTTCCGCTCTAAATAATGAGCACGCACTTAAATGCTCTTGATTTCCAAATTACATTCTTGTAAAGAGAAAGAAATAAGGTTATTAAATCCTACGCTGTAAAGCACTGCGCATAATTGAATAGAAGATGTGTGTATGAAAACAACATTATGATTACTAATATTTACAAGAGGTACGACTGCAAAGCGCCACAACCTTTACAAGCTTTCAAAAATAAATCTATTTACTGTACACGAAATAATGGATCCATTATAACACGCCAACCATTTTCATGATAGCCATTAATGTTTCGTTTCGATGAAGTTAATTTGATAATGGCTTAGATTATATCATTATTATTGTAACTTAAAACAGAATTTAGAGTATAGTTTTAACTTATATTGTGATTTGCCCTTTAAATGTTTTTAGTTAATTTAAACTCTAGGCGAAAAAATAAATAAATACAAATTCAAGTAAACAAAAGGCCAAATCTACGAAATGTTTGCAATTTCAATATGTTTATCTTCACTAATTGTAATTCTCTGAGAGCGTTTTTCATTAAGGCCCTCATGAAATTTGCTAATGCAGAAAATTAAATTATTTTTCTAGAAAATCCATTATGCAAACAATATGAAGCTGTCCTCGCAGTTCTCTCAAATTCTATTATGTTTTCTGACAAACAAAAGCAAGCTCAAGTATATTACATTAAAACTCCGGGAGTGAATGTTGCGATCCGTTGGCGCCTTCGACGAACTGTCGCTTTCGGTGGGATCAGCAACGAGTGCGGAAAAATGGAGACAAAGAGAAGACTGGTTTTGTGTCGGCCTGGATATATGGAAACTGCATGCTGTGATTTTTATCGATTGTAAAATATTCGTCTACACGGTTGTCCTTTGCCACAATCTAATGGCAAAAACTACTCCTTCGTCCTCTTGTTTTTGTTTGCAGTAGCGTAGCTTTGACGTATCACCGTTACAAGGAAAAGTTTTGTTTTCTTACTTTTAACGTCTAAGCTTAAAGGTTGCACTCTTGGGAGTCTTGACTGCAATATATTTCAAGTATATTTCATTCTGGCCCATTACCGGTTTTCTGTATTTTCCCAAATAAACATATATTTAGATACATTTAAGAGATACAAATAAGTCACTACTCATATACTTTAAAACCAAAATTTGCTACGTTCTAAATAGTAAACATATTTTTATTTTGATTGCCATCTATTATAAACAAATGAGTACATCTACTTTACGATGCATGTTTTGATGCCGTTTTAGTATTTATAAGAAGAAAAATTGTACGCCTGCCCTATTGCGCGTTTTTTAGCGTGCAACAACAGTTTTCGTCGGAGTTCGTGCAATTCTCTCAAATTCTCCATCAGCTGTCTGCGTTCGTATGCTTCAAATATTTGCAGCTCCCATATGTCAATAGGATCTCTTATTTTCTGATTACTGTTCTCTGGTGGAGAACATTTAGTAGATTGGGTTTGTTGTTTATAACACTCAGGTTTGGAAGTATTTTTCATTTTGACATAAATACGTACAATTTTGACTCATGAAATAAAAGACTATCGAAAAAAATTTGGACCCTAAACTATTAATTTATTTTTTTAAGTAGTATTATTTGCTATTTTCAAAAAATGTTGTTTGTTTAGCATCAATCAAGTTTGTCAACTCTTGCTAAAAGAAATGAATTTAGATATTATATTGTCATGCTATTAATTTTTGTTTTAATTGAGAATAATTCGGGGGGTTTAATAACTTTATTTTTTATTTTTGTAATAAAAATCACGTCAGTGTTGCAGCTTTTGCGATTTTTTGGAATATAATTCAAATAATACATACAATTTCTTTCTACTTCCTTGCAATGCAATAATTTACCTTTTCTATATTGAAGTTGAGCTAGAATTTTGATTAAATGAGGAATTTGCTATAATCGAAATAGTTTTATTGCAAAGCTAGGGAAGTGTGATTACCTCTTTTTTCTTATGTGTCCATTCAACTATGTATAAATTAAAATTAAAAATGTATCTAAGCAAATACAATCTAAATATAAAATGCGTATATTTATCTTCTTAACGAAACTGTGTGAGTTTTGAAGTGGCATTATTTGTATATAAATATTATTTGTAAAGCTAGATCACTATTTCTGCAAAGTGTGAATAATGATAATATATTCAATTAATTGCCTAAGCATAGGACCAAAATATAATTTTACATCAAGTAATCAAATAATTTCTACACCTAAAAAGAAGAAAAACTGAGCAAGCTCCTACAACATACTTATCCAAGAAACACAACAATTAAAATAACTCAATCACTTTTGACCTTACAAAAAGACTTATTAAAGAACTAGAATTTTAAAAAAGTACTGTGAGACACATCTGGTATAAACTAGAGACAAATGAAAATGCCAAAACACAATTTTTTCCAGCAACAATTTAAAGACCATTTTAACCTAGTATATAATCATTTATAGGGAAATTCTCTTTACTATACTCCGCAAAAAAACAATCATTTATTAGACATATACAGCCTATTTCAAAATTAAGTTACAAAACTTAAAGAAGTGGTAGATATAAGAAATAATAAGCGATAAGTTTTTGTTTGCACTTTGGGGCATAATTAGTAACCGAGATATTAATTATAAGTACATGTTAAGAACCACTGTTGGAATTCCCTATGACGTCGTCCGTCGAACACAGACGAATTTTATCAGTTTTTCAATGAATAACCTTCTTGTTTACGCTTAAAGCATCTGGACTCGAAACTAATGAAATCATAATAAAAAAATCCTCGTTGAAGAGAAATAAAAACGAGCGAAAAAAGTTAGCAGCTTAATAAATATCAACTGGAGAGGAAAAACAAGCGCCACATGTTTGGTCAGATTGTGTTCATTTAAATTTGTTTTTAATACATTACTTACTATTACGTAAGTTAGCTAAACTTTTCTTTATGCCTTATTTAAAGAACGACATATTTACTAATACGCAAATCATCTGAACTTACTAAGCACGCAAAAAAAAAACACCATTTTGTTGTAAGCAAGGTGATAAAAATGAAAGCAGATGCTCATCACAAAACATAAAGTGAAATAAATGTACAACCACGGATGCAAAAGAAGAGGTGCATGTTTTTCTGTCGTCGCTATAGCATGAATTTGTACTATTAATTGTGATAGAAATTGACTGTAGTCCATCGTATTTAAGTAACTATCGAATTTTAATGATAAACAATGCCGAAAGTTAAGTTATTGTTTAGTTTGCGATGTATGTTGTAACCACCCTTCTTGCGGAGGTAATATAAAGCGATATTCTTTCGAAGTCACGGTCGATCTCCAGTTCAAAAAATAACGCGCTGGAATAAAATGTTACTAAAATGGTTGTTTATGCTCTTTTTTCTGCCTTTATGTTACTAGAAAGGTTTTGTGTTCGTGAAATAATTTCATCTCGTGATTATTACGGATTTAACGCTTTGTTTTGGTTGTGATGCCGGTATTTTTATAGAGAAAAAGGTAACGTTAGTTTGCGATGTATGATGTAATCGTCTTTCTTGCGGGGGAAGAAATAAATATAAAGCAGTCTTTTTTCGAAGTCCCGTTCTGTTTTAAATGATTCGAAATAATGCGGAGCTATAAAATTTGATGGTTTTTTATGTTGTTTTTCTGTTTCTTTTTGATAAGGACAATTTTGCGTTCATGAAACAATTTAATCTCGAGGTTTTGAAGGATCTAACGATCCGTTTGATTGTGATGCCGATTTTTTATAGCAATAACGGAGCTGTTGTGTCTGCATAATATTCTTTAGCCCAGCATGGTCTCTCGGCATCATTTTAATTATGACAGGAGTCCCAAACTAGCCAAATTTTCAACATTTTTATTCATACTTAGAAAATATCAGATCGTGGTCACATTGGTGTTCTTAATATGTCGGTTAAGTATTGGAAATTAATTCTGCAACACCCTGTATAATGAGGTGGCAAAATAATTGAAAATGAATGCAAAGGTAAGTATGCCGGATCTACACCTCAGCTCCGAAAATCTAGACTGGGTCAACACAAATCTGATACCAGTATAATCTAATAGCTGAACATAAGACAAGTACACAAAAATGGCTTGTGATTTATTATTAACCCCTTAACACTTTTTAATATATTCGCAATGCTCTGTTTTTGGATTGGCCAGTTCAAAATGAAGTGAGTTTTCATCACTCTTTATGTTCCGGAGAAGACAGCCGGTGATTTATCTGATGCAACTAGTAGTAAAGGAACAAGCAAAACGTCACATGTAAAATTGAAGACTGAATAAAGTAATTTAGACCAACTTAATTTAAAAATAGCTACAACGTATTCTTTCCGTATTAGTCTCTGTGGCAGCTCATTAAATAGCTGCAATAAAACTGGATTCAAAACAATTGAACAAAAACATAACTGTATGCTTTGTGTCTGCATAATCCGCTTTGAACACGTACAGCCTACAAGTTGTATAATTCTGCTTGCTTAGACTTAAACTACCCTTGTATGCATATTTTCTGATGGTTAAAGCATTAGACCTGGCACGATAAAGCAATTTATATCTCAGCACCTCTATTTCTTAATAGAGCATATGCAAATATAAATAGTTAATTCGTTAAGCTTTCATACAAGGTTCGTCCAAATTTGCTGGGCGAAAGTAAGATGTGTTTGTGGGAAATATTTATAACTATTGTTAATTATTAAGAATTCTAGGAGACATCATATACATTTTGCCTTTCTTGATCTAAAAAGTTCTTTAGCATAGAGACACTCAGTATAATTGCTGACAAGCTTGGTGTAAAGGTGTGTTATCATAGTTGCATGCATTTTCATAAATTATTTAAGTACTTGAATTTTTCTTAAAGCTTAATATAAATCAATAAATTATGTATGTGCTAAATTGACACAATCTACCTCAAACATTTTTGAAACCAGTCTGTTATTTAATAAGTGTTATTCTGATAAGGCAGGACTCTTTTGGTGTGCAGATCTTCAAGAGAGTTCAGTAGTGCAATTGAAGAGTTATAACTGCATTTATATATAAGAGTTGCTGTCTTAAGTTTAAATTATAAATCGAATTAAACGTAATGAATTCTTTTAAAAATGTCATTTATGACATTCACTGAACAGTTTTCAAAATTGATAATTAGAACAAGATAGTTTTGTAATTAAATTAAGTTCGTGAAGCAAAGATTCACAAAAAATAAATTGACAACTTCTATGAAATGGTAGACTACACTTCTTACATACGAGAACTGAACTGAACTGAACTGAACTCTCTCTAGCCTGGTATGTATATGGTTTGCTAGTTTGTTTTAGGATAATCATGTGGAATTCAGTCCGATCATGTTTTTGTTTGTTAACGTAGTTTCTACTTATCTAATTGGACAAGATTACATTATAGACCTCCAACCTATTATTTACATGGTCTACTAGTCTAGACAGATTATGCAAAGAATATGTAACAATAGATAAGAATTCAATATGTGATTATAACATACTTAACAATACATAACATACTTAACAATACATAATATACTTAACAATATATAACCTACTTAACAATATATAACAATTTAAAAAATATTTGTTACTAAAGCCATACCCATGACCAGTAGTCAAAAAACTATAATTGCTTAAACATTTACAACAGTGTATGTAGTTGCAGCCTTACAGTGTTCTTGTTCAGTTTATTTATGATTATTTTTACTTTCTGAGATGTCAGCAAATGAGTGTAGGTAAAGCAACTGAAAATTACTTATGTTAGATGAAGACCTGCGAAGGTATTTTTTGTAATAAGAAATCGTGTGTTGATTCATCTATAATTTAATTATCACCCATGAACTAGTTCAAGGGTGAGACGTTAAGAAATTTGAACAAATGGTAAATTTACATTTGATATCGTAGCCTGTACAAAAGTGCATCTTGAGCATTAATGACGTCGTACAAATGTAAATTTACCTGTCAGTTTTTATCGTGTTAGAAAAAGCAAACAAAAGCCTCGTCTACGTAACTGGAATATATCAAAAATGCATGAAGGTGGTGAAGTCCAGCTACTTTGGATCTCCGACTTCTACAATCTATCAAATTTGCTGACGTCTCTATTACTACCAGCGGGAGGCAAGCCACCTGCATTTGCATAAAATCCATACACCTACCTCCACAAGACATCAACGAGCACAAGTATGACTGAAAACAACCTTTTGCTCTACCTACTTGTCGACAGACCCATAACCTCAACCGGTGTTTGGCGGATTATGAAATATTTACATTGCCATCAAGTTTGCAGCTGTTTAACTTATCACCACCATTTTCATCTGCAGAGAATTTAGAATTTTCTTCATGCGCAAATTGTCTATGCTATACTATAATGGAACTTCCCTTTACGTTTACCAAAAATAAAAACGATTCCTTCTAAACTGTTTCGATGCATACTTACTTCTTCAGTTTTAATTAGACGTAGTACTTCTGGCAAGCCAGTGACTTAGATTAAAGCAATAAATTACGGTTCATAAACTGGGCAGTATTAAAAAACACATAATATAACTACTAGGTCGCTGACATCCCTTCGACAGAACGATAACTGAATTGCGTAGCTGTCTTTCAAATCCTTCCGAACCGGATGGGGCAAATCAACAAACGTCTGGCACCCCTGTTCAAACATTTCAACCTTAACACCGTGACATTTAACGAAATATTAATTTTCGTAAAAGCATCTTAACGATCCTAGTGAACCTGCAAATAGCTTTCTGCATCTCTTTTCTACAAACAATTACACATTGCACAGTTTATAGCGTAGTACGTACATCTAGAAGATTATAGGAATTCTCAAAATTAATGAAACGCGCTGATGTACGCTTGTATGGTCGCTTATAAATTATACGCTTTTACAACTATATGCAAATATCATGAGTGAAATATCTAAAGAGGCCTGCTTTATAATATTCCTGCTAATCTATGCGTCACACCTAAAAGTTCTGCACCTAATGGAACTTGTAGTAAAACTGTCATATATAAATACATTTTTCATGCTTTAATAGGCAGCTCAGTTCTCACGTTCTCAAATTTTAAGTTATAGGAAACCATCTTAGATCATTTTTAGGAACCTTCACAAAGTTCCTAAATATTTAAAACATTTATCAGAGGCGTTGACTTTCTCGAACTTTGTAGTGAATTTAATAGAACATGGCCATGAGAGTATCCAATAAAAAAGTTTATAAAAAAATCTATACAGAAGTATAAATGTTTTAAAGCAGATTCGTCAAAACGTGTTCACTGACGTAAATACTTTATATTGTTCAAAGAACTTGTTTGTGAAAAGTATGATGCATATCTTCTTGTGGCAGAATTAGTAGAAATGAAAATGACGATTATAAATCTTTATTCCGTCAAAAACAGAAGAATCGGCATTATAACAATAGACTAAATGAAATTCACATAATGTAAGAAGTTGGACCAAGCAATTAAATTTAACATTTCTCGCGTCCGAGCTACAATGTACGCAAATAACAATATGGCCATAGTTTTTGTGCAATATTTTTTTATATAGCACATTCAGCATAATATTGATTGAAAAAAATAATGATTATTAAGAAACGGGTCTCATAAAAATATTTATTATTCTGAGATTTTCCGTTCAAATAACGAGAAAATGCTCCTAATAACTTCAAAGCAAGAACGGATTTGCAATAAACGAGCTCTCTGCTTCAATTGTCTATCGAGAGCTTATTGAACCACATTGTTGTTACAGCAGACCAAAAAAGAAATTTACTTACAAAAGAACCGAGAAAAGCATATTTTATATTACAATTAATTTCGACGTAAAGGCTCACAAGCCGCTTAATTCAACTAATAGTAGTTGCATGCTGAATCAAAAATTCATTTAGCTAGTTGATGTATGTGCATATTATCTGTGTAAATAAATCATGGTGCAGACAAATTTTTTGAAACGGAGAATTCTGGTGAACACTGAAGCGTAGGAATGCTTTTATGAATATTAACTCCTAGTGGAAATACCAAAGTTGAATCAAAACTATGAAGTTTCTAAATCGCTGTAAGCAACACGAGCACTTCTCCTAATTTCAATTAGTCAAGTATTACATTTTCTGATGATGCTTTGAAATCAAAAATTTTAGTGTAATTAATCACCTCTAACGTGTAAACGAACGGTTAAAATGTTAGCTCTTTGCTTTTCTGATGCATTGATTTGGATTAACCTTTCGATAGTATGTTTTGATATTTTCCAATATAATAATTTTGAAATTATATATCCGAATAATTGGTTATATTACTAATTCAGGCTTCAGTTAAAATGTAGCATTTGAACTTTTGCTCTAGCTGTCATTAAAATTTATTTAAAATCCCCTTAATCAATTTATTGAAAAACCCCTAAATTATGGGCCTACTACTATCTAGTTCTCTATTGCTAATATTGAATAATGTCCATACAGATTATATAGTTTATTACCAAATTATATACTTATGCACCAACGAGAAAGGTGAATATTTAAGATAAGAAGCATACATCACTTAATGCAAGAATAATTTATATAGCGAAAAATGTAGTAAATGTTTATAAATAATATACAAAAGTGCTCTCTTTGTATATATACACAAAATTGCATGAATATTCGCTCTCAGGTGTTTCTATTTAAAAGAAATATACAACAATCAACAGCGTGGCCAAAACAAACTTTTTTTTTCTCCCTTCCTTACCTGGATCAGGTCTCAGTTTAGATTACTACACAAAGCAAAATCAGTATAAGTTTAGCGCAAGCAATATTTCATTCAAGACACAAAGAGGTTGATCATATCCTATATTTTCCGTTTATAGTTTAACGCCAACGGTCGAAATTTGAGTTCCCATTTCCCGCCCGATGAGAAATAATAGATGTGCTTATGTGCCATCTAGATAGGCCTTCCTGTGTCCCTGCTTGCCATGTAAGCTCGGGCCTAAACAATTTATCATGGTGCGCCTTAGCGTGCACATTTGGAGACGCCTTAATAAAAGTTATTTCCAGGTCGGAAAATCAATTTTCAATTTCACTTCAAAGTGAATTGTGCATTACTCACATGGGAGAAATATTTGAATAGTTTTTCCATTCGCGTTAAAATATTTCAGGAAACCAGAAAATTACCTGAGAGAGTTTAGCGAAAGCAAATTTTATTCAAATGAATGCATATATTGTGAACACATAATTCTAGTACAATATACATTATGATAGAGCATCGTAGTTTTTTATAAGTAACATAAACAGTATTTTAGAGTAGCGAAAATAGAGGAAAGCATCTTCAATAATATTATTGAAAATTGTTGCTATAACATTCGCTTTAAATACAGGGGGGAAATGGGCAAGCTTCGTGGCTCGAATAATATTATATCTTCTTAAGTAAACAAAGTTAAGAGTTCCAAAATTTGTTATTGTAAGAATCGTTACGAGAAACCAACAGACTAAAACTTTAGAATTTGTACAATTATTTGTTAGTTTTAAACATGTTTTAGTTTGCGAACAAAAAGGGTTTATTTGCTATATTTTCAGTCTCCGGTTTTTAATTTAGCTTTATAAGAATAGCTTAATGTGTCATTAAAATTATGAGGTCTAATGACAATAAAGTATTTGCACAAAATGAAAATCTAAGAGAACACACAAAATTTTTGTACATGGATATAAATACTAGAAATATATGGTACATTTGAGAAACCATAAAAACGGTATCGTGTAAATATTAGGTGACAATCTCTATAAAATTGTTACTTATGATTACTGTTGCAAATTATATGCTGTTTTTGTTTTCTAATATTTTTAGACCAATTACTATATGTCAGCCAGTAAATTTGCAATTAATATTTCAGCTCCATCAATAACTAACGAAGTACAAGGCCATAAAACTGGTTTTAAAAAGATACATAACCATAAGAAATTTATTACTGTTATTTAGTACATGAGTATTGAGATTATAAAAATAGGAAAAAACACAAAGCAGGGGTTAAATTGTCCTCACAGTTTTTGTTGTAATAAAGAATTTTGTAGACGTTATAAAAGTAAATACTGAAGAGATCTGCGTGTTTCTCTTTCATTTTATGGAATTAATTATTAACGTTTTCGACGTAATGAATTTCTGTCCCTTTATTGCCGCGAGACTTCAGAATTCAGATAAATTACTGTAGCTATATGAAATACGCATTATTTATATATATATATATATATATATATATATATATATATATATATATATTTATAAAATTATTGCATTTTTATAGCGTTTTTATTTGATTGCTGTTAATTTTATGATTTAAACGGTATTTAGTAGCTATAGATGTTTATTTAGTTGTTAATCTTTACAGCTTCGCTTCATTTTACAAGTAGCATCGTCAGCTAAATAAACATCTATAGCTACTAAATAGAACTTCAACCCCGACGAAAAGGCACTTAATATTTAGACGTTCAAGAAGTAGTGCGTGGAAGGAGTTAACATCTAGACGCTGAAGAAGTAATGCGTGGAGGTAGTTAATATCCAGACGGTCAAGAGTTAGTGCGGGAAGGCAGGCGGTCTCAAGAAGCTGAACACTATCGCGAATATGGAGGCACTCGGTCTCAAGTCGAGGAACACCATCGAAAACACCAAGGAAGTCGGCAATGAAATGTCAGGACTGAACCTATATCTCAGCATCCAGTAGCGAGATCTGTTTAAATTTTATGTCATTCGAAGTTTGAACATATATGAACATAACCTAAAACTTTCATTTAAATCAGTTAACATTTATGACTGTTTTTTATTGTTATTAAATTTTACGCAAAACCCGGCACAAGTGCCATAGAAATGTGTATGGAGAGTTTATCTCGGTCAAAGGCTTTTGAATGACATAGATGCTCTTTGGAAGTCAGACAGTCACTGGAGAACAGAATGTGTGGGAAGACCAATGACAATTCGAACAGCCGATTCGTTTAAAAAAGTGCCAAAATTTGCATCCAACGATCTCAAGGCGCACTGAAAATAATGAAAGAGGCATTAAACATTAACAAATAGAAAATAAGACAAATTCTTATAGAAGATTTGGATGAAACAAAGGTCTGTGGTAAATTTGTTTCGCACACACCAACCCAAGAGCAAGCATTGATAAGACTGGAACATACCAGAGGAATTGTACGAGCAGCAAATAATAGTGCAACCTTCCTCAAATCAATTGTTATTGGTGACGAGACCTGGTGTTTTCAATATGACTCAAAAACAAAACATCAAAGTGCCGAATAGAAGTCAAAACTATCATCTCAGGCCAAGAAAACACGAAAAGCTCCTTAAACGGTAAGACAATGTACATTGTTTTTTTCGATAGCAAAGGCATCATCCACCATGAGTTCGTTTCACAGGGTCAAACAGTTACTGGTGCTTCCTACCTGTCAGTTTTACAACGATTAATGGAAAGAATTTGTTGAATTTGACCAGAATATCGCAATTCTGATGACGTGTTTCTTACACGATAATGCACCGAGTAACACATTGATTGTTCGTCAATTTTCGGTACGAAATCAAGTCTTTTTGCTGAATCATTCGCCGTATGTCCATGATTTAGCACCATGTGATCTATTTATTTCCAGAAATGAAAATGAAGTTGACAGGACGCATTTTTAATGTTATTGAAGCTATCCAAAGACAGTACACGAATATTAGAGGGAATACCGAAAATTGAGCTAATAAAACATCAAGCCACAAAATAGCGTTTAAATAATTAATCTACAACTAAACAAATAAAGTATAATAGCGCGCGAGAGAGAGAGAGAGAGTGTTAAAAATATTTATCATTTTTATATGAAATGTCACGTTACAAAGTGCTTTTTAATTGTATTTTGGTTTGACACGGTGCTATCAGATGTAGCTTCGAAGGTAGGTCACCAATTAGCTCATTGTCATTCTCTTGCTACTAACTATTTCAATTAGGTAGAAGACGTTTCTCATGTCTAGGTTTTCTCTGGTTATAGATGATGTGCTTCCGGAAGTATATTCTAGTTAAGCATATGTGAGCTACTAAAAGTTCCTATCCATGGTGATATGATAGTATTAGGTATCTAGCTGCAACGCCTTCTATTTCGTATCTAAACAAAACTCCTACATGTCCATATCACATATATAATTCTACTGCGATATATTTTCTCATCACTAAGTCTGCAGATACAAAGTGGAAACAATTTTTTTTACATCCTTAAGCATGTCTATCTCTTCCTATTCCTCAGTTTTAAGACCTGACAGCAACTCTTCTTTAAGTAGACCTTCAGATCGTAATAGATCTTTTTGTACCGTTGCCTAGATTTGTGATCATTTGAAGAAACTCATGGATAGCATTCCTCCGCTTCCTTACTTTCATATTAGCTCTTATACTTTTCTTTGTTTTGTTTCCTACAACGTAAGTTTCAAATTTCTGGCACCAGATGTTTACGACGCTCAATAGAACAGTTCGCAAAAATTCATAGTATTTTTCACAACTACGTACTTTCTGCACAAGCAACTTTCAACAGTTATGAACGTCAAGCATTTGGAAGCAAAATTTGTTTTATATCATTTGATCTTTACTGGTTTTCGGCTGCTCTTTGCGGTTATATACAGGTTTGGGCACTCGATGTGTATCGTATTGAATAGGCCATATATTCGGTTTAAAAAAGTATTTTTATTTATTTTAAAGTACAGAATGTGTGAAAATAATCAACAATTCAGAATAAATTTATTTAGTTTCGACATGACCACCTTTTGCATTGACTAGGGCTTTGAGACGGTCAAAAAACGAATCGCAAGCTGCCCAAATGTAATTTGCCGGTATTTTGGCCCACTCTCAGACAATGGCTTTCTTCAGCGTCTCGACTGGTGTATTTTTTAACTCGGACATTGCTCTCCAAAATGGCCCATAGAGAACAATCCATTGGATTCGCGTCTGGTGAATTCGAGAGCCATTGTATGGTCGAAATAAAGTTCGGAACATTGTTTTTCAGCTATTCTTGGTTTAATCGCGCTTTGTGAGATGGTGCCGAGTCTTGTTGAAACGTCCATAGTCTGCGACCGAAATGTTTGTCTGCCCAAAGCTTCAAAGCAGCCTCCAGAACGTTTTCCCGATAATATTTCGCCTTTACTTTGATGTCACGCTCAAAGAAAACGATTGGAGAGCGCCCATCCGCGGTTACAGCGGCCCAAACCATTATTTGTGGCGGGTGCTGCTTTCTGATGACCAGCCTATGGCTCAAATTCTCGGATGAACGTTCGCTAAAGTAAACCCTATCGTTTTGAGAGTTTACAAATTGCTCAATTGGTCAATTTTTCTCGTTCGAAAACACGATGTTTGGAAATTGACCGCTTTCGTCCAAGCAAAGCAAGTCCTTCGCTCTCTCAAGTCTAACTTGTTGCTGCTTTGGTGTAAGATCATGCGCCTTTTGGAACTTGTAAAGCTTGACCTTGAGCTTATTTTTCAATATGCGTCGGATGCTGCGATTAGATATTTTCAGTTCTTTAGCCATTTGATTGGCAATTCGTCGTGGATTTCGCTCAAGTCGCTTCTTCACTTTTCGAACCATCTCAGATGACGTTGCAGTTTTTTGATGACCCCCTCCATGGCGTTTTGCGATGCTGTCATTATCATTATAACGAGTTATGGTGCGATAAACAAACATTTTATTCACTTTGAGGTGTTTGAGATCACGAACAATCGCTGCTTGTGATTTTCCAGATAAATATAAAGCAATCACACTATTAGGTTTGAATTCCATCGCTTATAACTTTTTTTGCTTTCCCCTTTGGATGCTTTTGCACGCTTGTAAAAAATACTAAGAACTGTCAGATAGCAAATTTATAAAAAGCTGCTGCCATTGTGACAGCTGCGCAAAAGGTTAAAAATGAAGCGGGCTTTTATTGCGGAGAGGAAATAAGATCGCTGTAAACTGTGAGTGTATTTGTTTATGAACATGTTTTCCGGCGAGAATTAAGAAGAGTATACCTTGGGTGTGTATTAGATTTAATGAACTTCTGTCCTCTGTGACAGCCTGTTGATCTAACTCGACATTACAATAACCACGAGATTCAAGTAAGTTAATCAGTTTTGATCAAATCATAAAAATAATGCTTTGGTTAATTAGTTTACGTCCAGCTGTGGTTAAATCCAATTTGAAAATCCTACCGGTCTTTAGCAATGGTAGATGTAGCGATTGGTGTTGAAATATTAATTTCGAGACAGCCATAATGCCTAAACCAAGAGAGAAATAATTTTTCGGTCACCCTAGATGGATTGTGTATGATATCCGTGTCAAGTGAAATGCGTTGGGAGATATCAATACAGATTTAATAGCTCTGCTGATAAAATGTCGCTCAAAACACCGTATTGGTGGTACCAAGAACATTAATCAACGAGCTCAAGATTTGAAGTAAGAGCTTACCGAAGCAGCCAGGATAAAGAGAGGTGAACTGTGCAAGCTGCTACTAACCTCTCAGATGCCCACTTTCAAATCCTTTTGACTTTTTAAGTATGGAAGGTAGCTTAGGTTCGCTGGTAAATCTAAACATCCAAATAACAAATTATTAAAAACCTATATTGGAGCATCATTTACTAATTTTGGCCGTAATTTATTAGTATATTAGAATGCACGTATACAGGCTACAGACCGAAAATAGACGCATCCATATAAGCAAGCGGAAATATTACTGTGATCAAAAAGTAAGGTGAAATTGTCATTTACAACTCCTGGACATTAGGAAGGCAGTTATTTTTTTTCCTATATTTCTAGAACTATCTATAACATTTGTTAAGCGTCTTTTTGTCAAAAATTTTAATTATCTCCGAGTAATACGTATTTTTGCAAACAACCAAAAGTGAATTTTTCGATATTTACAATGAGTGATTTTGCTGAGCAAAGAACTGGCATCAAATTTTGTTTACGAAACCAATATTCTTGTGCGGGTACATTGAAACTGTTGCGGAAGGTGATTAAGCTATGGCTCACAAAAACGATTATAAGTGGTACAACAAGTTTAAAGCAGGCCGAAAACGCGTTGAAGACGAACCGCGCTCTGGACGACCATCAACGACTACCGACGAGTACCACGTCCAAAAATCAAAGACTTAGTGCTTCAAAATCGTCGATTGACAATTAGATAATTCGCTGATAGTGTTATATTATCATTTTTTGCCAAAAACTCGACTCATATCGTTCCACAAATCCTGTATTCACCTGATTTGGCTCCGAGCAACTTGTGGCTATTCAGAAAACTCAAACACCCAATGTGAGGATACCGTTTTGATACAATTGAGGAGATAAAAAGCGAATCGAAGAAAGTCTTGCATGCTATATCGGAGAAATACTATTCCGACTGTTTCGAGGACTGGAAAAAGCGTTGAGAAAAGTGCGTTTTATCGGATGGGGATTACTTTGAAGGGGAATAAATTGATTTGAAAATAAAAATAAAGAATTTACATTTTTTAACAAATTCACCTTACTTTTTGATCACAGCAGTATAATTAGCAACTGAGATCTTTATGCAATTACAATTAATGTAGCTGAATAATTTATTAACCATTTTATTTTGACAATAAAAAGTATGTTTTGGAAAACAGTATTGTTTATTCGGCATCACCTATCGTATTGATATTATTTTTTTAGTCTTTAGTAAAATGCGTTTTTAATGTTAGTGTTTGCTTGCTCATTAACGCTATATATTCCTACGATTGTTATTCCTGTTTCAAGCTTGACTGCCTGTACCAAGTAAATAGGCAGTCTAACGTTATGAATACTATTCACGATTAGTGTTCATTTTGGCCATTGTTAAGATAATGTATTTCTACGTTTATTCGTCTGATCACAACAATTAGAGCTATATCACTACCATTTGGCGCAAATTAGTTATCATTACTATTGAAACAAGTTTTATAGCTTAATTTGAAGCTATTTTTATTTCTAAGAATATCAAGAATAGAAACAAATTTTCTGCCCACAAATTGTTGCTGTTTCATTATTTTAGCTCATTTTCATCAATGTTTACTAATCTTTTAATCTAAGAGGTGTGTAATTTTAAAAAATACTTTGGGAATATCTTTATTACTATGTTAGAGCTTCCATGGCTTACGATAATCTTTGCGATAGCATTTGCAAAATTTATCTCTAATCTAATCCACCGACAGCAAACTTATTTCATAGCATTATATGTATATTCCCCTTCTATTCATCACACAATTATTCCACTCCCACAGCTTGCTCAAATCCAGACTCCACGCTCGTATTATATGTTATTTTTTGCATAAGACTCTTGCGGAATATTAAATAAAACAATATCATATTTTTCTTATGAAATTTCCTTAATACCGTGTATTATTATATCATAAGAATGGGAAATTCAAATAAGCCATCTTATCATCGATCGTTGCGGCATGGAAGATGTCTTTCGTTTTCTTTGTCCCCAGATAGAGTAATATGAACTCCTCCACACCAGAAAAACAAAAGCGACAGGTTTTGAAACATTTATTTCTGCTTCGCACGGACGATAATATTTACTTGGAGTTCGTGTTATCGCCATCCATGTCCGCAGGGACGTGACTTTTCTGTCAAAATTCTATGAATGGAAATTAAGGCAAACGCACAAGATTAATGAGGTGAAAATTTGTTAACAAAGAAAATTTAATTTATACTGAAAATGAAAGCCGCTTTGTACCTTCTTCTTACAGATGACATTAATATATTCGTTATATTTGAATATTTCATTGAGTTTTCAATTAGCTAAACAACAGTATGTATATTAATATTCGTGATTGTACAAAGGCAAACTAAAAATGTAAATCATATTTTAAAGAAACTGCCAATTAATCAACTTTGGTCACATTTTCAACTTGCTGTTCAAACAAAATTGCGAGATATGTTAGTGATATTTTCTTAAAAGTAGTGCATGCACAGTATGGCAACTGCTGATTAAATTGTCCACCAAACGTATAAATTTTCCTATGTAAAATGTAGACCTAGCTGCCATTGAAATCATTTTATTTATAAATTTTGCCAATAAAAGCAAGGAAAAGATGTCGGTTGACAAGACCAGTCTAGACAAACGGTAAATAAACTTAAAATGTTACCATCTAGAGGCACCGAGTTTTTGACTCGTTTTCCATATCGCCGAAAGCGACAATCCATGATAAGTTGGTTTTTTTTATCGATTTAACACTAGTGTAACGGGACAAATATCAAAAAAAATTCGATGCGATGCTGAAATTGTAGTCTTGCTTTTTCCGCGCATAATCAAATATATTTACATAAGCTAAGATAAATGTTATAAATTGGAAAACTAATTTATCCGCAATTTCAAGTAGAAAATCTATAGAATTGAGAAGTATAACACATCTATATGCAAGAGAAATGTGATTATTTTTTCGGCCCAAATAGCAATTATAAGAGTTTTATGCGCCAGGGGGCGAAGTTGGAAAAATAAAAATCAAATAAAATGGTTATTTTCCTTCAACAATAGGCGACACAAAGCGGCTAATAAATGCTTCTCTCATTCATATTTCATGCTGCATTCACAAGATTTAATGGCACTCAACGTTTTAGCGTTCATAAAGAATACACAGACCAACCCGCTAAAAGGTGCAACACCCGAGAGAACAATTTCGCATCACCAAAGTCATACACGCAAACTGTTTATGAGAGGCAGTGAGCCAGCGATTAATGCTACAGTGTTTTATTTTTTACTTTACAAGCAGGAAAGTGGATGATTTTGAGTGGGCGGTAAGATTTGCTAAGTCAATGCTCTCGTGTTTTTCCACCCGGTGCTCTCTTTTCCACTGTAGAATTGCATCCCTAGTGAGATGTGGTCACGATTATTCGCCATTACACTTCTCTCTCACGTACGTCGTTTTCATCTGTCTTTTTTAAAGGCAAATTAACATCAGGAGGGAAGCTCAGATGCGACCATCTACAAATTGCTACTTCGGAATAAAGTTTGAATATAAATCAGAAAGAATTGAACCTAGAATTTCTTTTCCGATAATATTTTCTAACAAAGCTTATGTAGAAGAGAGGCGTAAAGATATAACATTAAATAAATTATTAAAGCTACTATTTTAGTTCTGTACGGTGTTTGGTAGTCCAAAATTTTCTATTCTTGAAATTATGATACACAGTAAACATGAAAAGGAATTAACCGGTAGTGTATTTTCAGCTGCTAATAAACAACATCTAATAGCAATATATACGGATCAGAAATTGGCAATGAACTCGTCGAGTTACTTCAAATAACTAGAATTTTCTAGCTTAGCTAATAAGGGAAAATATTGATTGTCTACTAAGACAACTAAGAAAATTAATGATGTGCTCCCTCTGTCGTAAATTATAGTTTACAGTTACGTATTTATTTTGTCCCAAATAGTGGCATACAGTGAAGAATTACATTTTCCTATTTTTTTTATTTACTTTTTAACTTACGTAAAGGAAGCAAATATTTTAAAATTATAAATTAAAAGAAAACGGCAGCTAACAGCAAAACTATTGTCGCTGCACAAAATTGGTGTGGACAAAATTCTTTCATGGCAAGGCTTTCATTTGTTGAGATGTTCTATTTTGTAATTGCTGCAACCATAATCTATCATTGCTGAACCCATACACTTTTGAAATGTTAAAAAGATATCGAATTTCTTCATACATAAATCATTAAAAACAATTAGCGCACATTCAGTTTATTTGTCTACAAGAGTTTTGGTGCAGGAACGATTACATGGAATTAAAATAATGAAGATCTATTAAATTTAAATTCGAAATATTTGCGATTAGTCTTTTAAATTGAATATTTCATTATTAGCAGAAGAATAGTGAATAATATTGTCTTGTTGAAGATGGATGGATTTTGCTTTATGTGCTATTGGATGCTATTAGATCAACTTAGATTTAATAGAAAATAAATATTTACAAAGCTAATTTTTAACCTACGACGGCATGTAAAGACTCGGCAGATTTGTTCAGTAATGTTCCACTTTCTAGGCTTTTTGTGTCATTTCCTAAGCTCTTGATAAGGAAATAAGTACTACATTTCCTTCAAAATACTGTTTTTAGAGGAATCATATTTTGGTAGGGCTGCTGCAGTCACAAGCTCATGAAACGGTAATTTCTTAAAACTTTTCAGGCCCGTCAGCCCTTTTGCTGTGACTACAATAAGCAACAAACTAATCAAGCTAGTTGATTTTGTTCTATTTTCATTGGTTCCGCTGCTGAAGATATAGCTTTTAGTTGTGTATCTTCTTGAAAAAAGTCAAGAAAGACAGGTTTTGGTATTTTGGATTGTATCGATGTCATTAAATGGAATATATAGGAACTTACACAATATTCTCCCGGCACAAGGGGTTGCTTATAATATTGTATTTTGGCACTGCACCAATTTGCGACAAAGTTATATGATTAACTGCAAGAGAAGATTTCCTATTATTAACTTAGTTCAATTTATTTCCGACTTTGCGTTGTAACGAAATTTGAAAAATTACATTTCGCTGATTGCAAACCAATTATTTAGTTTTTCCGTCTCTTACACATAAACTACCTCTAAGATGTTTTTGAGTGTGAGTAATTTGGCATCAGCATTTACACCGAATAAGGAAGCAAGATGTAGAATTTAAAGACATGTATCATCAACATAGCAACCTGAAGAAGATGATTTTGACGAAAGGCAAGAAAAAACGAGAAATTGCTGTAATAGATGGTTGTAACTGTAAAGGAAATAAAGTAAGCAAAACTGATTTAGGGCAAAATGCTCACTTATGATATATCATGGAGATACAACATGGGGAGCGACAAATTCACCATAGATGGAAACTTAATGAAATGGACAATAATATAAAGAAACAAAAATATTGGCAGAAGAGTGAGATTAACAAGATCACCTACAAAATTGAGCAAAATGAACGAGAATAAAAGGAATAATTTTCTGCTTATTTTATCAACTTGAATAGACAAGACAGTATGTTTACTCTCATATTTCGGCCCAAGTATCTATAAAGTAGGAAAATTAATGGGTTGGAATAAAAAACTTTAAATTAATTTTATTAAATAATTGATGCTTGGCAGACTTTGACTTTTGTTTAATTCTCTCTATAATCTTAGATTTCATATTGTTTAGATTTAGTTTTAAACTAAGAAAAAAGTACAAGTCACTAACAACACAATTGACAGTAATTAATATAATGTTAGTAACTGAAGAATTATTTCCTTAAGATTGCTGGCATGAATTTCAGCTTAAATTTACAAGTATCGTTGATAAGACATTGTTAGTCTGAGCAATTTGCTTCTGCAAAGAATGGGTAACCAATTTGTTTTACGTTTTTATTTATAAATAAAGCGTCATAGATTTAAAAATATATGTTAGAGCTTGCACTGTTTTCAATTTTTCAGCCCCAGCGTTTAAATTGAAAACGTGACAGAAGCAATAGTTTCTGTATAAGGACACTGAAAGAAAACAAATATCGTTTCGTTGAATTGCAATGGTAGTGCGATATTCAAAAAACAGTTTCCCTTTAATGCAGAAGGTACGGAAAAGTATATACAGAAACGAACAAACTATTCATGGCAACATAAATTTACATATTCATCGAAGTGCCATTTTGAAGTATTAAATGCCGATTTAAAAAAGAATTAGTGTTTGCAGAGCACTTCTAAAACACTTTAATTTACATTTATTTAATTTATCAGTTTTTAAACAATTCAGTGCAAATTAGAACTAGTGTTTTATAAGCGTATCTGAAAGTTAAATCAAGATAATAATTTGCTTGTAATTGTAAATTATACCCGCTAAAAAGTTTCACTAAAAATAAGTATGACCCACATAATTTACAAAGGAGGGAACATATTAGGAAAAATATGAATAATCCGGCCATATTCTGTATTTTGTATTTTAAGTGCACTTATATTATGTAATTATTGAGAAAAATCGTTTTATATATATATATATGAACTTCTGTCAGAAACAGACAAAATAAATTGGTCCATCATTGGTCTAAACGAAGTAAGACGAAAAGATGAAAGCCTCATAGAAATGCAATCAGGTCACCTCTTATACCACCAAAGAACAACAACAGGAAGAACAAGTGGAGTAGGAGTTCTGATCAATAAGAAAATTAAACATAAACTGCTCCTAGTATCCAGCATCTCTGATAGGGTAGCCTAACCTCACGCTACAAATATCTCATAGATATAAAATACAGATAGTCCAGGCTAATGCACCAACATCTAGTCACCCCGGCGAAGAAATAGGAGACTTCTTTGATGAAATAAGACAATCCATGAACGAAGAAAACTGCCAGTTTGAACATCTGATTGGGGACTTCAACGCCAAAGTAGCACAAAGCTGACCCAGGAAACCCTCAATGGGGCATTACGGAATAAACCACGTAATGAACGTAGTGAAAGACCTAACGCTGACATAAGAAACGAAATAGAATTTATCCTGACCAACAGACAGGATACAGTCAAAGATGTTAGCATCCTCAACAGAATTAACACAGGCAGGGATCACAGAATTGTCAGAGTAAAAATTGAGATCAACACAAGACTAAAAAAATTAAACTGATAAACCAAAGGGGCAAATCAATAATAGATATTACAAACCTATCAAAGAATGAAGAGAAGTTCCAAGCAATACTAAACTCAACAATCAAAGATCTAAATAACCCAAAACTAGAACTAATGGAGTAAATTAAAAATACTGCAATAAGTATAGGAGGTACAATCAAAAACAAGGAAATCAAGAAATTGTCACACAATACCAAAATTCTCATGAAACAAAGTCGAGAAATAAAGAGAAACTGGGACAATAACAACCGAATCAATTACCTGGAATTTTGCAAATCAATCAGGAAGAAGATTGCTAAAGTTACAAGAAAGCCAAGCATAAACTAATACTTGGCAACAAACAAATACTAGCTATGATTGACAGCAACAATACAGGAATCACAAATAGAGTTGACATCCTTCATTACGTGGACAACTTCTGCAAAGAACTATACGCAGCCCCTTACAATACACAACTGAACGAAACAATTAATAGCTGTTCATCAATAGTCTTACTTTCTGAAGTACAAATGGCCCTAAAGAGCATGAAAACTGGAAAGGCAACAGAAAATAACCGAATGACTGCAGAACTACTAAAACTAACAGACACCAAAACCCTTGAATACCTGGCAACACTATACATCGAATGCTTAAAGGAAAAGAAAATCCCTGACCACTGGAACAAAGCTACCATAATCCTTATCCACAAGAAAGGTAGCAACGAAGACATCAAAAATTACCGCCCCATAAGCCTCCTACCAGCAGTATATAAAATTCTCACAAAGATAATCAACAACCGGATTCAATCTTCACTAAATTCTGCCCAACCAAGAGAACAAGCTGGTTTCCGAAAGGGCTTCACCACAATGGATCACATTCATACAATCAAAGAAGTGATTAGCGCACATTACCAATGTCATTAGCATTCATTGACTTCGAGAAAGCATTCGACTCGGTAATGCCACAAGCAATAACAAATGCCGAGACAGAACAAGGTGTAGACAAAACATATATATTCATTTACTGAATAAAATCAAGAAAGAGGATAAAGCGGCTGATAAACTCCATAAAGAAACTAGGGAGTTCTCTGTACGCAAAAGAGTATGACAGGGAGACTCAATATCCCCCAGTCTATTTACAGCCACCCTAGAACATGCGTTCAGAAGGTTAAGGGACAACTACGGATTGTATATAAACGAAGAACGCCTCAACAACCTTCGCTTCACCGACGACATAGTCCTGATAGCAAATGACCCCGCCAATCTCCAAATAATGCTAAATGAACTAGCTTTGGTCAGTCGGGGAGTAGGTTTAAAGATGAACCTCTCTAAGACAAAGGTGATGTTCAACGAATTCACAAATAAAACACACATCACCATTGAGGGTACCACCTTAGAAACAGTTGACGAATACATATATCTCGGTCAACTAATAAATATATCAGGATCACTACTTCCAGAAATCAATAGAAGAATTAAACTTGCATGAAGAGCATTTGGACGAAACTCTTTAATATTCAAATCCAAAATGCCCCTCCACTTAAAGAGCAAAACATTCGACCAATGTATCCTTCCAGTCCTAACTTACGATTGCGAAACCTGGACAAAGATCGGAAAAGAAACGCATGGATTAGAGATAAGACCAAAGTAACATATATAATCCAAAGAGTCAAATCACTGAAATGGCAATGGGCGGGACACATAGCAAGAAGGACAGACAATAGATGGACAACAACAATAATAGAATGGTATCCCAGGGGTATTAAGAGACCAAGACAGATGGGACCGAGACATCAGAAGATTTGCAGGAAGAACATGGTTAGGGTAGCCGGAGACTGCAATAAATGGAAGTTGCTGGAACAAAAATACATACGGCAAGTGGTAGGGATATCCACATAAAAGTACACCAAGACATCCCCTTTTCAGAAGAAGAAGAAGCACGCGAACAACATTGTGTAAAAATAATAATTAATTAATTAATTAAGGAGGCCTCACCTTGAAATACAGGTTGATATATGTAAAAAAAAACACAATATGTAATAAATGAATTACATTATCTTATCCTATTTTCTTGTAAAATTGATTTTTATTTAAATTTTCTAAGACCGCATTTACAAATGTTAGTGCAGAATCAGTGCGGATGAAATTGCATCTCAAAAAATACATGTTGCATTCAAACTGCATTTTTGACAAGCGTATATAATTTTGAAACACATTAATTAGTAAATCAGAGAGTAAAAGTTATCTCTTGTCGCAGCAAAGAATATTTAAAACATTTGTCGGAAGCATAGCTTTTTTATCAATTAGTCTCCAGTTTTGTTCTGCATAAATTTACATTAGTTTATTGGAAGTTAACAAATTGTTAGATATAATCTCAATGCTACTCCTTTGATAAAAAACTATTACAAAATATGGGACATGCTGTTGGCCAGCAGTTGCACGATGTCCAACTTAGATATCAAATTTGTATACAGCCTGCATATTGAAGGAAAAAGGAAAAACTTACCTACTAGCGGTAGAGTTCACGCTGGTATTCGACCTAGATCTGCGGTTTATTATTGAATCGCCGCAGTTAACTACGCCACCCTTATTTGTTATACTGAACGTCCTCAATCGGTACAGATCGTCGCTTAGCCTGGGGTTGTAAGCTTTTTCCGGTAGAGAACACACGCGCGGTCTTACGTGGTCAGGCACTGCAATCAAAAACAGATTATATTAAAGTATAATCCATATTTTATCTTTTATTTTAACAAGCTTCTATTATATCCTCTTGGAGTTAATACTTTTATAAATCTCTTAAGTAGTTAACTTCGACCCTACCTAGTTTTTACGTGTACTAGTCATTAAATGGCTCAATAAATCATTTAAAAAATTAATATATTCTGCTGAATAAGTCGCAAGGAAGTATAAATCTAATAAAAAATTTGGGGTGTATTTTCATGCTTTGGGTCCTCTTCTGCATTTTATTGCTAGCTTTATAACCCAGTCCGCCACATAAAAACTAAGGGCGCCAGAGAGACGCGATAGTTTATTTTAATGTCACATTTAATTTAAATGTGCTTATTTTTAAATATTTCCCAGAATGTTTGAGCAAGT
Organism: Helochares maculicollis; assembly: GCA_033557835.1. Classification (NCBI taxonomy): domain Eukaryota; kingdom Metazoa; phylum Arthropoda; class Insecta; order Coleoptera; family Hydrophilidae; genus Helochares; species Helochares maculicollis. The sequence continues at coordinate 13,360 of JAWQRO010000485.1, read as the reverse complement.
AATCATAAAATAAAGCATTGCAGAGAAAATATTTTCAACGATATAAATAAGCATTGATAATGAAATCCTTTTCATCAAAAGAAACGTGGCACATCTCAAGATAACAGGGATTCTAGTGGCTATAAAATCGACAGAAATAGGCTCGTTTATTACCTAAATAAGTAAATGAACGTTGTATAGTAGAAAGATTGCATCAACATTCAATTATTCGATTGACAAGTATGTAAGCTTTCCATTTTATATTTGACGAGGTGACATATTTACACAAACAAGCCGCAGTCGCTTTCCATCATTATTAAGTTCTCTATATTTTATGCCCGTCTGTCAGGAGCTTCTGCGTGTGTACACACGTTACTTTAACCAACAGAACTTCGTAATACTCTCTTCCTTCTATATTTGTTTAACTAACAAATTTACTTAGCTTATCTTTTCTTGATGTTGGTAACTTAAAAATTATTGTAAGTATAAAAGGACAACAACCATGACCTTTTCGCACTTCCGTTTTGAAATTTAATAAGCGAATAAAGTAAAAGAAGAGTCTCGACTTTAAAGTCTCCGAGACAAAACAAATTAAATATTGGATTTCTGCGAATCAAGTATACTGGCAAAAGAAAGTGGAAAGCGACATACTGTCTCAGTGCCTGGAAGGTATTTTCCATCGGGATTATCATGATGAAAGTCTTAGAGTCCTTTGTGATTTGCACAAATATATCGCGGAAATTAATGAGAAATTTGAAAGGTGCACTTTTCTAAACGAGCGACCAAAATTGCAATTATGGAGAGCACCTCGCCTTCATTAGGAGCAAGCAACGTCTGTATCATGGAGAGCCATTGAACCACAAAAGTAGGTGGCTGGTCGGATTTCTAGGGAGCAACGAGCGAGGCTGTGAATCTTATATAGCGCCCCTTTAGTGTTCAAGGAACAACCATTTAAGATACTGGTATAATTGACGTTCATTATCGAATGACATAAGATTAACTTGCGGATTAAGTTTCTTACGTTAAAGGGGCGTTAACCTATTAACGAGTTACCCAGCTACAGCAAAGAATCATTTAGTAACAAGTTTAATGCGCACTTATAATTGTGTAATTTCTAATTTGAAACTAGATGCCGCTGTTCGATTTATTTCTTCTTGTACTTAGTCCAAGCATATAACTAAGAGATTAGCATTAGCAGTCTTACATCTAGGCAAGTTTTGCAATACGACGCTACGATGCGTCGCAGTTGTTTCCTTCTAGTTGCATGATTAGAGTCCTTCATTATTTTTACTCTGTAACCGCAGCGTCAAGTCAATGGGCTCAGATATACAAGGTGTGTTCAAAAAGTATCGCGAATTCTATGTTTTTTCAAAAATTATTTATTTATTCATGAATATCTATTTTGTCCCCTTCAAAGTAATTCCCATGAGATATTATACACTTGTGTCCACGTTTTTTCCAATCTTCGAAGCACTTGAAAAAATCATTTTCCTTTATCTTGTTCAGCTCCTCCTTCGATGCCATCTTTATCTCGTCAATATTAGCGTAGCGTCTTCCTTTCATGGGCCTCTTTAGTTTCGGGAACAAGAAAAAATCACAGGGGGCCAGAGCTGGGGAATATGGTGCCTGCGACATCATTAGTGTGTTGTTTTTGGCCAAAAAGTCGCGCAGAAGCAACGATGTGTGAGCAGGGGCATTGTCGTGGTGCAGAAGCCAATTGTTGTTCTTCCACAAATCCAGGCGTTTTTGGCGGATTGCTTCACACAAATTGTGCATAACTTGCAGGTAATATTTCCTATTGGCCGTTGGCAAGAACTCACGATACACCACGCCCCTGCAACCGAAGAAAACGGTAAGCAAAACTTTCACAGTCGACCGAACTTGGCGAGCTTTTTTCGGTCTTGGTTCGTGCGGCAGCTTTCATTGAGATGATTGAGCTTTGGTTTCTACGTCATAACCGTAAACCCACGATTCATCACCAGCTATGACCCTCTGGAGAGGACAGAGTCCAACAGCTCGTTAGCAATTTTCATGCGAAGCTGTTTTTGGTCGAAATTGAGCAATTTTGGTACGAATTTCGCGGCGACCCGTCTCATGCCCAAATCATTGATAAAAATCGATTGGCACGAGCCAATCAATATGTCTAGGTCCTCAGCAACTTCTCTAATGGTGATTCGACGATTGGCCAATACCATTTTCTTCACTTCATCAATTTTTTCGTCTGTTGTTCACATCTTCTCGGCCTTCTGAGAACATTTTGTAACAACGATAAACGTTGCTTCGGTCCAAGGTAGCTTCTCCGTATGCCACAGTCACCATTCAGAATGCATCCGCGCACTTTATTTCGTTTTTCACATAAAATTTGATACAGGTTCTTTGATCCATTTTTTTTGAATAGGTAAAAATTGAAGTCGAGCTAAAATACGTGCAAGCAAAGCAGCTGTCAACAATTAACTGAACATGCAAAATGACCGAACTTGTCGGTATAAGTGAGAGACATGAGTACCAACACAACGCCACAAAATAATCGAAATTCGAATATACGTAGCCCGCGATACTTATTGATAGATAACAGCAGCTACTATGACATAGTATTCTCGACGCAGTTTTACGGTATAATTTCGCGCGTGATCAAAACATGGACAAAAATTGAGAAGTGAATTTTGCATAAGGCTACGTTAGTCCCAAGCTCGCGACTATTCAGGTGGTACAGAAAATTTCAAAGAAGAAAGTTCACTCTAAGAGCTGCTGAAAGGGTGAGAACGGCACAAACTTCTGTTACTGCTATAAGCAAAATTAAAGTCACGTAGTATCAGATTGAGAAGGTAGATTAAAAGCCCCAACAAGTTGTTTGACCTAATTCAATCCTGAACAATCTTACGCACGTGAAGACTCATTGTTGCATCTGGATACCGCGTAATCTAACTAAAAAAGAAATGACACGGCATGTTACACAATGCTGCAACAAGTTGCAAAAGTTTGATAAGGGAAAATATCATTATCTTCGTGATAGGTGACGAGAGATAAAGAAAAAAATAATTGATGAATTATTTCCTGAACATTCGCCCTATCAACTTGAAGAGGAGAAACATGGAGAATATAACCTACCACCAATAACAAAACAGGAAATTTGGCATGTCGTTGCGAAAGTATAGACCAGAAAAGTCTCAGCCCAAATGGAATCCCACCGGAGACGATCAAATGGGCCGAAATACAAGAAAGCTCGATATTCTGCGATGTATTCAACAGATTGCTACGCGAGCCAAGATTTCCAAAAGAATGGAAAATGGCCAGAGTAGTTTTAATACTGAAACCAGGACCAGAAGAATCAAGAAAATACAGACCCATCTGTTTATTGAACACAATAGGGAAACTCTACAAAAGAATTCTGGGAAATAGACACCGAAGAGATAGAAAGCAAAAGTCTATTTTTCGACGCCTACTACTACAATTTGGATATCAAGAACGCTTTCAATTCAGCCGCCTAGGCGATAATACCGAGGAATGGAAGATCAAAGTGACGGCTGGGGTTCCTTAGGGATCAGTACTTGGCCCTATACTATGGAATATTCTCTACGACGAGATACTTACAATAGATATGTCACAGGGAGTATATCTAACAGCTTTTGTGGACGACCTTGGCATAATAGAAACCGCAAAACACTAATTAAAACTAAAAGAAAGCCTTTAAGAAGCATATGCTAGAATGAAATCAGCATTCCAAGAAAGAAACCTAGAGCTAGCAAAAACGCAAGCAGTGGTGCTAAGCGATTTCAAAAGATACTAGAACTTTAGTATCAAAGTTGGGGAGATTGAAATAATCAACCAACGAGAACTTAAATATCTAGGCATATTGTTTGACAACAAAGTGAGATTTATTGAACATATATAATACATTATCGATAAAACAAACAACAGAGTTCTAGTCCTACAGAAAATCTTGAACAACATAGAAGGAGCAAGGCAAGCTAAAATAAAATACTGGAGACTGTAGTGGACTCAATCATCCTCTATGAAGCACCAGTGGGGAGCAGAGCGCTACAACACAAAAAGTATGAAAATATGCTACGCTCAGTTAGAAGAAGAGCAACATTACGAGTTGCAAGCTACCACAGCTACCATTCTCATAAAGCTGCGAGTACGAGAGCGGCTCAAAATATCAGAAGGGATGGGAAAAAAGGAAGCCAGAGAGGAAATGAAGAATGGCAAAAAACTAAAGGTAGGTAGTAAATTGAATTACAGGTAAGAAGGGCGATCTTAACCACTACTCAATACAGCTACTTACGGGAAATAATTGCTACGGTAGTTACTTCAAAGATTTAAACTCAAATAAAACGACGCATGCTGGTAGTGTAATAACACCGATACACCAGAGCATACCCTATTTGACTGCCCAGGGCTTGAGGAGTTAAGGGCAAACAAATGGGGCAGATTACGAGCCGAGTTGTATACTGCGAACTTAGCTGACACTATGTAGTGCTCAAAACACTGGGACAAAATCACTGACGGTTGGACCGAAATAATGAGGGTCAAACTAAATGAAGAAAGATCCAAAGAGGCAACAGAAGCACATATCCTTCACGGACATACCCAAAACAGAGAAAGACAAAAAGAAGAAAATTACCTCTTCGCGACTCGAAAGAAACAAAATGAGAGCGTAAACATTGAAGGAAAAAAGAAGAGTCAAAAGAATCGGAGAAAATCCACCAAAAATCAGGACAAGAAACTGAGAAACGGAAAAACAACTCCACACAAAAGGATGATGAAAAGACGAGAGCGCTCCTAATTTCTCAAGATAAAATCACATTTGTCCCTGGAGGAACATACAATCCCAGCGGAGAGCCTACCAATTCGAGAACACCAACCGAAAACCGTACAAAGGAGGTGAATCTTAAGCAGCTCTACCAAGAAAGGAACCTCAAACTATTCCGTCTTGAAAACAAGAGCAATCTGATCGCTGTCCTGCGGCTAGTGGTCAAACATTTACACTCCAAAGGAAAGTCCATCACATTCCCCACAGTAGAGGTTGCAGATAGGATGCTACTAAGTTACGCAGGACTTCAAACGCATCCTGAAGAACTGAAGCAACTTCTTAATGAAGCCTTCATACGGAGAAACGGAACACGAAATATAGAAAATCTCTATAGTGATGTCACGAAGTACCATGGATGGATAGTCATGGATTCCTCAAAGCCATAGCATTGCGAGTCATATTCACACGATACACGACATCCCTAAGCAAGACAGAATTAAGAAATAAGAACAAAAGCAAACACAGACATAAGAGAAAAAAGAGCAAATGATACTTGGACATGCCAACATCTATAACATGTCCTTGCGACCACCTTTGTTGAAGTAATGCTGATATAGTTCCGACGAAGAAAAATTGTCGCTTAGGCCGCAACTGGGAGAACAGCCGATAGACACATTTCGTTAATTCTTCTGAAAAGTTGCTGAATTTTAATGGGTATCCCGTTTCTGGAAAGAAACAACGAATCCCACATACCCCCTGGTACTACGCCAAAGGAGCCTATTAAAGGTTTTCCACCAACAAGGAAAAAAGTGGCGAGACTTATCCGTATGACTAGGATGAGTTAACCAAGATACAAAGCAAAGTTTGGATCTTTAATAATGAGGATATACGCTTAGCCGTTAGAAAATGTAGATCGCTGTAGAAAAAATGATAACTGTTTTTTTAAGATCAAATCAGTTTGTAGATGGATAGGTAGAATAATGCTTGCCATAGAATTTCTGATAAAAGTTTCAACCAGATTAAAGAATGCTTTCTCGATCATGACAACACTCAAGCCGACCGCGCAAAAACCTACATCGAATACGTGAACTCTGCAGGACCAAACTTTTTTGAGAATTTTCCCCATAGTCCAAGCCATGTTCCGTGCAACATTAAAATCGTCCTGTAAGTGTAAATAAAGCTGAAGAGAATGCAGTTTTATAGTGATCACTTAGTGAAACACTTATAACAAAGAGTATGCCTTAGGCCCTCGAGAAATTTCATAGGTTTGATATACGGAATATTTTCAAAGAATGGAGACTAATATTAAATGTGAGGGAAATTATCTTTGCAAAATGACATGAAGAAAAATGCTTTGCAAAATTTTCTTAATACTTTGTATAATTTTGGTTTAGCTAATTTTATTTCTGGATTAGTTTGTAATATCTGTCACTTTTCATATTTACATTATGAAAAAAATGTCTGGTGCAATTGCAGGACTATATGATGAACATGGTAACACATTCCAACTAAGTCCCACTTATTTTGGAAGCTTTTCTTGAATGGCATTGAATTCAATTCAGTTGATCATTTGCTTGCTTCGTAAAACTTTAAAATATACGGTTCCTTTATACCTCACCACACTGATAAGAAGACCTTCTTTTGATTAATATCAAGAACTGATGTTGTTTACGCCAGCTCACCCAGTTTGCTCTGTGATCATTTCAATTAAGTTTTTATGTACAGTCCACATCCCATCTTTCATCATCACATATAGTTGAAAATAGAGTAATTTTGCATACCACAAATGCGTTGTTGTAGTTGAATTTCCTTAAAACAATAAGGAATCCATTCATACAATTTTTCAAGTAACCAAGGTATTGGTGAATATTGAGCTTCTGTAACATGCTATCAATAATAGGCCACTTGTATAGGTACTACTTTTAAATCAAAAATACAAAAACGAGATTGAAAAAAAATCAATAATTTGTACGTGATCCGTAATTTCAGTCTCTTTGGCTACATATTTACAAATGTTGAAACAGCATTTTTAAATGTAGTAATTTTTTTTATGTTAACTTCAAATTCATTAGTAAGAATTTAAAAGCACGTTACTATACCAGGTGCGCAAGTTTAAAATGTTGTTTTATCATAAAAAATAGGTAATTATTTAAAAACAATGGCAAAACATTTTTATTCAAAGTATTGGCCCTCACTTTTTTTACATTTTATCCATCTCTTGGGCAATTTATGGATACCATTCCAAAAGAAACCTTCATATTTCATTAATGTCCATTCATCGAGCCCTTTTTGTACGTCATCGAAAGTCTTTAAGTGTTGCTCAACCAGTGCGTGTCCCATTGAAATGAAGAGGTGATAATCAGAATGCATCAGGTGTGGTGAATACGGCGAGTGATATAGGAGATCCCAACCAAGCTAAGTAATCGTTTCTTTGACCACTTTGGCTGAATGTACATGTGCCGCAGAATGACTTTGCCGTTGCCGTTTTGAGCTCATTCTGGGCGTTTTTCGAACAATACTTGGTTTAAATTGATCATTTGTTGTCGATAGCGAATGGTACTAACTGTTTCGCTTGGTTTTAGAAGCTTGTAATACACTACCCCCTTCTGAGCTCACCACACATACATTGTCTTCTTCCCAAAACTATCCGATATTGTAGTCGATGTTGCTGTTTGGCCAGGCGTTATCCACGATTTCTTACGTTTAGGATTCTCAAAATATATTCATTTTTCATCGCCAATTTCAACCCAATGAAAAAACCCTCTCTTTTGAGGCGTAAGTGCAGTATTTCAGACTAGTGTTTTCGTCTTTTCGTCTGTTGTTTGTTCAGTTTGTGTAGAACCCATTTTCCAACATTTTGAATCTTCCCCATGGCTGTCAGGCGATCGGAAATGGCTTGCCTAGTGACATTCAACTGCTCCGCCATCATTTGTTGTGTTTGTATTTGTCCGATAATGCTTATAATTCGTCGTCTTCAAAATTTTTTGGTCGATTTTCACGTTCTGTCAATAACATTAAACTCGCCATTTTTGAAATATTGAAACCAGCGTTCACAAGTCTTGACAGTTGGAGTAAGATCACCGTAAGTTTCTACAAGAATTCTATGACTTTCCGATGCTTTTTTCTTTTGATTGAACAAGAAAATCATTATATGCCGCAAATGCTCTTTACTTGGCTCAAAGTTCGGCATGTTTAACACGAAGAAAATGCATGCTACTAGCTCGTAAACAACTAAACAAGTATAACGTTTCGTAGTGGCCAGTCTTACCAAAAACATGGCACTTTGGGTTCCAAAGGATACTTCAATAGATTTCATGTGCAATCTCTTCATAACAAAACGATATTTTAAACTTGCGCACCTTATATTTACTTGCATTATTATAGGTTCTGTACTTTCTGAAAATATAAGTCATAAAAGGGCGAAGAAGTGATTTGTTGAAATTCAAAACTCATCGAGGCTTCCGCTGAGAAAATTGCCAATAAATTGTTTTAGATTAAAGTTCGTCCAAGCACTTTGGTCTCTCCAAGCCGTCAAAGTAACATTAACATAAACATCAGAAAATAAAAGTTTGGCAACAGCTTCATTAATAATATATCGGGACAATTCCAAATTCACTGAAGTAGCCAATGGTAAGGCATAAACCTAAGCAAATTTTAATACGAGCGAAGCTGCGGATAATTGTTCGGTTTATGTAAACCAATTATAATGCAAAACAATCATATTAATTTCAAAATTCATGTAAGCGCTGCTGCTGGCTGTTATATAGTTATATACAGCAATACTTTTTATATATGCAGGTACTGATACTGCTGCCAGGGGCGTTTATTATTACAGATTTAGAAGAGTTAAAGATATAATTTCACAAAGTCATGATTCAATAGTAAATAACAATGTGTAATGGGATTGAATGCCTTTATATTTATGGAAATTTACTACTCCTACATTCATACTATGAAAATATTAAGTTATGATTTGTAAGTGTTTTACGCTGCCTTTCCATTCAAAGGAGTCAGGTTTCTGGAAATAATTAAAAAATTTTGAATACAAAACTTGTGCATATCTACTTATCCTGAGTTACTGAAATAAAACTTTTCATGTATTTATTTAAACGAAACAGAACGGATGTACATTTCAATATAAAAGGGTTTCTTTCTATGAAAGTCAGTCTACCGCAGTTTATGCTATATACGTATTTAACCTCTAAAGATTATTATTTGTTTTTATAATGAAATGCGTGGGAAAGTTTACGAGCGGCGAAGAGATGAATTTGCCATTTCTGGCATATTTCCGTATCTGGTTACAAGCCAAGGATATAGAGAGATGTTAAATAAGCAGACTGAAATTAAACCAAGGTAGCTCGGAAAAGTAAATTTTTATTTTGCTCCACCTTCAAATTAATATATTTTTGCAGGTCTCTTTTAATGCAAAAAGTGCATCATTAAATAAAAATTTGAAACAATTTGCAATTTGCTTTTAAAATAAAACATAACTGATAACTGTTATATGCATTAGCGTTTCTGCTGATATCGATCCTGCCATATTGCAAAAAGCAGTCGCCTTTCGAAACATTAATCATGAAGATTGACAAGGTTGTAACATTTCAAACGCTAATGGGGAAATGAGCACCCGTGATCGCAAACTATCCCGTAACTGAAATCTTGATGTTATTAATTTCAAGGATAGAGTCCTTTGCTTGTTCCCAAGCAGAGTGATACCCTAATGAGTAGGGTGGATCTGTTAATTCCCCCCTGCTTCTCATCTTCAAAGATTTCATAGGACAAGTTACTTGTCACTCGCATACCTAAACCTCATTTACTTTGTGTGGGTGTGGAATGGAAACTAAAAGTTTTGTCTGGCTGTATGTAAAACAAATTATAAAATAGCGTGGATACCAGCGGGGCTAAAATAGGTTGAAGAACTTTATAAAGCTGCGATAGCGTGTTGTTTGAATAAATTACGAATTTCCGGCAAAATGTTTATTACTTGAAAGGTAAATTCATGACGAATTTAATTATTCTGACAAGTTGTCACCGACATCTACATTTCAATATTAATTAGGTGCTTTATTATGTGGTTTTTTTAAACGAATTGATTGTGAGGTAAAATTATTTTATTTCGGATCTCATTCGATTATCTAGCACAAGCTTTACACCATTCTATTGTTGGTTATATATTTAGTTCTCGATCTTCAAATGTAGGTCTAAAATTAATAAATCATTCCAAACGCAATTTCGTTCATTTTATATGCCCACTGACAAATCCAAGATATTGCTGTACTACATAAGGTCTATGATTTGAGGTTAGCGTGCTAAAACAACACGATATTTAAATTGTGCACCAACCAAACTGGTTGTTATTACACTATTTTCGTCGAAATATCTAAGTTCAAGCAATTATATGTAAAAATGGAGAGAAAATTTTGTTGAATACCAAATCCAGTAACCAACGCCAACGCAATAATATAAGTGTAATTGCACGAATTGTATACAAATCGAGCTCCAACATTCAGATTCAGAACTTTTATTTAACTAAATCACGTTCATTAGCATACCTTTGACGGAAGTGTATTCCACAGTATAAAACTCTGAAGTTTTAATCAGCTATTTCAACTTTGTTATGAAACTACGTGGGTTCAGTATTCTTTGCATTTATTAAAAGTCATTTTTCTTGGCTTTCCGGAAAATTACGGGTTATATGGTAAGCTTTATTTCCCGATTATTAATTGAGGTCCAATTTTTTAAATAACAAGTGAGAAATACCATTTTGATATTATGATTCTAATAAATTAAGTTGCACGATTTAAGCGTTGCAAATCAATTGCATAATGGATCGTCAAAAAACCTCCTTAAATTGAAAACAATTTGTTCGGTGGAGAACATGCAAGAGTCAGTAAGAATGAAGTTTGGATTAGATGTAGTTCACACGAGTAAAAGACACATTTCAATCTGTCACGTCCATACTAAATGAGTTGATCGTCTAGCAGAAACTATGGGCACATATTTATAATTAGAATAAAAGTAATTCGATGACAGTAAGAAAACTCAGAGACTCTCTAGAACATATTTGGAATATGGCAATAGAAACAAACGCTATGAACCAAATTATTTTTTGGGCTATCTGTTTGTAAGAAGTTGTTATTACCTGCACCGACAAATTTATCGTTGCTAACAATGCAAATAAAAAACGACTAGAATAAAAATGAGCTGTACAACTGAAGCATTCCAGAAATGGTAGAAATTTATAATATTAATTTTTTACTTGTAAATTCCTGTGCTTAGCTTACTTTTAGAAAAATACTGGTACTGAACAAGACTTGATAATTTTGAGCAATTCAATACAAGAATTATTCTAGACTGCAACTTCTAGTGATCTAGACATGGCGATAAAATAAAATCAGTCAATTTTAAAAAATGCATTCATTGGTGAGAGAATGAGTTAAATGATCACAACCCCTGCTAAATGTTCTATGGCCCTTCACAATCATACCATACAGCTGGAATAGTATTTATTAGATTTTAATATTACCATTATCAATCATATTCGTTTTGGAATATTCTATAATGAATTTCTAATGTCATAAACAACATTAGATTTTTCTACTGGTGATATTTTCTTTGAATTATAACTGCTTTGTGATTGTAACATACTTATTGCAACAAAAAAGGTTTTCTATGGTCTTTTTTCATGATAAATTTTTATGTAGTTCACTTAAGACTCACTACAGATGCCGTAAAAGTAATAAAAAAGAGAAAATCTCAATGCGATTGCTTAATTCTTTTTGTAAACAATAAAGATTGGCTAAGTTAGAATAAGTGGTTTGTCTCACCGCAAACACCCACAATTTTTGTTATTGGTTGACACTATTGAAACCATATCTATTGGCAATAAGATATTAAGTCCCATAAATTCTTATTATAAGAGCCTTAGTGGTTCGGCACTCCAAAAAATATTGTACTAGACCGAATGATTGTAGCCACAGTGACATTCAGGAGAGTTTTTAGTGACTGCTCTATACAAAGAGCTAGGAAGCATCAGTGTCTGATTTTTAGCTGAGCAATAGGGGATGTATATGTGCTATGTTGCAATCAAAATTTTTCCAGGCATCGTTATTCATGGCTGAATCTGCGCATTTCGAGTCATTTTGTCAGAGTATGTTGTTTGTCAGAATAGCTCCCATTGATCTCTAATAACATTCTCACGAGCCTCGTATGAGTCTTGATGCAATAGAATTGTTCTTATATGACACTCGCGAAAACGAACATCATAAACATGTCCTGATTGTACTTAGTGAGCAGTAGAGCAGTTGTTTTCAAACAAGCTGGTCTACACTTGAAACCATCCGAAAACTAACTAGGGCATTCCCACACCGTATATTTGATAGTCCTTGGAAATAATTTGTACTGAATGGCAATAAATTAAAAATAAAATTTAATCATTCTATTCATTAAGCTTGAAAATGTAAACAAAACGTGGACAATGAACTATTAATCAACCTAGTTTCAGTAAACCTGACATTAACAGCAATTGTTTAAAGAGACGGTGCGTTCATTTAATTTGCAAAGCATGTTCGGCGTCATTTTACAACTACGATTAACTAATTTTCCCATTAGCTAAGCGTACAAAATGTCTATAATAGCATTTATTGTATCAACACATGCGGATAATTGCTAGTCTATGTGGTTTTCGAGCGCAGAAATATTCGAGCAATGAAAAACTAAAACATTATTCAATTTACTGTGGAAATTTGTTCAACATTGTTTTCATAATTTAAAGCAATATGCTTCCAAGAACACTGATTAATCAGGTTTTCCACTTCTAAGCATATCACTTATGCTTTCTGTTTGTTCCAACTTTAGAAACTGCATTTTGACTAAAATTACGCTACATAACATATTAAAAGCGTAATATATTTTGTAGATGCTACTAGGCGAAGTAGAGCTAATTAGAAGATAAGAAATAAAGCTGCCCACCCTTAGACAAACCCAGAATAAAGCTCCACGTGAAACCGCCCCAGGAAACGCTAATGGAAATGAATGTTTTAAAGGAGACCTGTTGCGTCCTGCAATAGTCTTGGTAGCGCAACGCCTTCTGTACTTCGACAGACCGCTCCTCTTGCCGTTTAACTTTTCCTCGCTACCCTTCCATACCTGCAAACCACCCCTCCGTCGGCAGCACCGTTCCCACCTTACCAAGAGCGGCGCGATAAATTTCAGAGCATCACGCCAATAATAAATTATGTGCATCGCTAGCAGAAAGCATTAGAACCGGAGGATTTCAATATTTAAATGGTTTCTCTGGTGTCTACAAGTTTCCCTACATTAGTAGTAAGAATGAAATAAAAATTTTACAAAGCAATTTGCTGTGCTACCATACAGCACCATATAGCACAGCACTGAAGAACTGGGATGTTTCTAACCTTCAAAGTATCTCTAAAATTATAATTTGAACATGAAAAAAGTCTGTATTTGGAAAAGAATGAAATCAATATCATCAGATATAGTATTAGGGGTACCCATAAGTAATCAATTATTTAAATGACAACAAAAAAATAGAATTTAATTACATTTATTGTTATTTTTAATCAATTACATAATCTCCATCGTTATCTATGACCTTTTGCCATCTTG